>APFE031662278.1:266099-276853 GCA_000404065.3 Pinus taeda | reverse complement strand
GATTCACCCCCCCTCTCAGTATTATTTTCAACAATTGGTATCAGAGCAGGTCCTTCTAAAGAAGCTTGATCGCTTGAAGGAAGATCTTTTCATCATGAGCAACTACGAGAGGGAAGCATCTATCAGGCCACCGGTTTTTGATGGGACAAACTTCAATTATTGGAAGGTAAGAGTTACTGCCTATCTTCAATCTCTTGGTACAGAAGTTTGGAACATCGTAGAGACAGGCTATGCTTTTCCTTCAACTACTCCTACAGATGCAGACGAGAAGAAGAAGTATGAAACAAATGCAAAAGTAGTCAGTACCCTATTAGGATGTATATCCCAATCGGAATTCATGAAGGTAATGCACTATAAATCCGCAAAAGAGATATGGGACAAAATTGTCACGAGCTATGAAGGAGATGAACAGGTAAAGCGTGCTAAACTTCAAACTCTCTGGATTCAGTATGAGACTCTCAGGATGTATAATGATGAAAGTGTGGCTAACTATTTTCTTCGGGTAGATGAAGTTGTTAATTGTATGAAAAATCTAGGTGAAGAAATAAAAGAGGCTATTGTGGTTGAAAAGGTGCTAAGATCATTGTCCCCCAAGTTTGAATCTAAAGTATCTGCTATAGAAGAAAAGGAAAATCTACGAATTCTTATTATGTCTCAGCTGCATGGAATTCTAACTGCTTATGAAATGAGAAAGGGAGGTCCATCAGATAGAAGAGAAGCTGCTTTCAAGGCATCAGGCAAAGGAGATTATTATGAAGCAAGCCACGTCCCAGAAGAAGAGGAAGAAGAATCAAACTTTGTCAGAAATCTTCAAAGGGGTTCTGGAAGGTTCAGAGGTAAGTTGCCTTTAAATGCTTTGCTTGTGGAAGAGTAGGTCATTATGCTGCAAAATGTCCTTATAAGGATAAAGGAAAGGAACCTGCTAGATGGAACAAGAAACAGAGTGCAAGTAAGAAAAGCTACTACACTCATGAAGACAGTGATGGTCTATCAAACAGTGATGAAGATGAACGAGGTAATGAATATAAATTGTTAATGGCATTTGAAGATGATGATTATATGGATGCTATAGATGTGGATTACTTTCATGAAGAAATTACTAAACTTAAGAGATGTATAGAAGAGAAGAATATGATCATTGATACTCTACAATTTCAAATTGATGAAAAGGAAAGACATCTTGAAAAATTAGAAGGTGAAATTGTTTGTCTTAGAAAAGAGATTGAGAAAACAAAAGCTATTAATCTTAAGTTTGTCAAAGGATCTGAAACTTTGGATGAGATTATCAATGTGCAGCGGTCTCCTCTAAACAAGACAGGTCTGGGCTATAATGGAGAAACTTCTCAAGCATCCACCTCAAAAAGTTATCTTGATGCAGCAAGAAGAAATGAGCAAAAGCACAATGAAGACCATCAGGTAAAACAAGGATGAATTGCAAACAGAAACTATCAGGGGCAATCCATCTTAAGGGTGAACAAAAGCTACAACCAGCCACAGGTAAAATCTTCTCAATTTGGTTCAAGAATAGATGACAAGAGAAATTACAATCAATTGGCTGGTAGATTCGATAAACGCAAAAGTTTCTTCAATGGACAATGCTTTTGGGTTGAATATCTTAAGATATGAAATATTGGGTTATTGTTTCAAAATCTCGATCTATATGAAAGTGAAGTGGAAAGCGAATCTGTGAAGGGTGATCTCTCGAGCGCTGCAGCTATGGAAGTGCGGAGACGCCACAGAAGGTGCCGCGGGAGATACCACAGAAGGCGCCGCAGGAGACGCCACAGAAGGTGCCACAGGAGACGTCACAGAAGGTGCCACAAGAGATGCCACAGGAGGCGCCACAGGAGGTGCCGCAGGAGACGCCGCAGGAGACGCCACAGGAAGCACCGCAGAAGACGCCGTAGGAGGCGCCGCAAGAGACGCCACAGGAGGCGCCGCAGGAGACGCCGCAGGAGGTGCCACAGATGCCACAGGAGGCGCCGTAGGAGACGCCGCAGGAGGCGCCACAGGAGACGCCGCAGAAGGCACCGCAGGAGACGCCACAAAAGGCGCTGCAGGAGACGCCACAGAAGGCACCGCAGGAGACGCCACAGAAGGCGCCGCAGGAGACGCCACAGGAGGCGCCACAGGAGACGCCATAGGAGGCGCCACAGGAGATGCCACAGGAGGCGCCACAGGAGGCACCGCAAGAGATGCCGTAGGAGGCACCGCAGGAGATGCCACAGGAGGCGCCGCAGGAGATGCCGCAGGAGGCGCCGCTATATTCTTGAGAGGAATGGCTTTCATAAGTGCAGTAACTGTTGTGTCAATGATGGGATACTATAGTGTGGAGATCTGAGGGGCTTGCTAATTCTGGGCCATTTGATCAAATATGTGCCAATACCCTTCTGGGATGTCTAGAGAGTTATTCCTAGGATGACTAAAAGGGATGAGAATGAGCTTAACAACACTCCCCTGGTCTAGGAAAATGAGTGTTCCTTGCTGGACTACTACCTAGGGTATCTTGGCTCCTTAGTTTCTCCTGTTTCTTTTTGGATAAACTTAATAGCACTCCACTTATCTGGGCTGCTGAGTGTTTGAATTATTTCATGAGGGGATCTTGGCTCCTCTGTGTCCCCTGTTCGCCTCCTCCTTCATAGAGATTACTATAATTCCCTTCTTGTAAAGAAATTGGGCGAGAATTTTCAATTTCTGAAAATTTTGCTCAATTTCTTCTATTTTGCTGTGCACCTTAGCAAAGGCTACACATGGTGAGTCTGTGGCCCGAAGGGAGCTAGTAGGTTGTTTTGAAGTAACTTTCCTAGGGCCTACTGATGGCTGAGATTGAACTTTCTTAATGATATCTTCTATGAAGGTTAATCGACCAAGGGTCATCGGTCCCTTAGATTTGTCGGGTTTGGGTAGTGGATTTGGATTATTTTTAGGTTTTTTCTTCTTAGTCATGCACACAACTACCCTAAGTTCTTAACAATTCTACTAGAAAGCGAGTGGGGAGCAGGCATTTTACGTGCTCTATATACAAGTTCTTACCTTTCATTTTTAATACCCAATTCTCCCCTAATAGGAAATCATCAGATACACTCTACTCCTTAGAAATGGCTACACTCTCCCTAGCAACGGTGCCAAAATGTTGAGGTATAAAAGGTATCTTTCTAACTCCTAATTATATTCACATTAATTATCAATCCAGGAAAGACTTTCTATTTCAAAATCATACACAGTGTGTGGCAGCTATTTAATCAAGAGTAATGTTTCTAAATTGCAGTACAGTGCTCTCAAATACAAGAATAAATGGATGCACCTAGTGAACTCAAATTACAATTAAAAGAAAGCTTAACTTGCTAATGAAACCAAACCAAACACTCATTAAAGTATCAGTCAAGAATACAGTAACAATAACTCATTTCTCTTTTAACTGATTGATATTCCAAAAGTATTTTCTAATCTGAACAGCAGGGATCTCGGTCTGAGAGCGTAGACAATAGTAGTCAATGCTCTTTACAATGGAGAATCTCAAGATAGCATGGTGAACTAAATTACTAGATTGGAAATAGAATGCTGAGCTCAAATGACTAAATATGAAATAATAATAAGGAAATACTAAAACATGTAATTGAATAACAACTTGAGCCAATACTTCTATAGCATGTAAAACAGAGTAACTACGTTAAGTCTAGGAATATGAAATAGAAAAGTGATGCGATAAAAGGAAATCAAACCAAACCATCACATGGCAGAAATCATAAAAGAATGACACAGGAACAGCAAGTGAATCCACCAGGGCTAGGCCCTTAGCCGTCAGTGAACACCGCCGGATTATTTCATTATGAGAGAAGGAACATCAACTATATTATATATTAATCATTTGCAAAATAGTTACAGCCAGCTTGTACTCTATTTCAACAACGAGAGTCAATGATCAAAGTAAAAACACAATAGTAATTTCTAAATAATCTCCAATCCCCCTTCTCTTTACAATCGTTGCCTTTTATAATGGCTAAGCGGTAAGAAGGGTAAGATAGTAACATCGATTTCGCACAATCTTCCATCTTCAGTTAGCTTTCTATCTTTGTGCTAATGTTGTGATCTCCTTTGTTCTTATCTATAACTGCACGCTCCATCCTTAGCTTGCTTCTTGTATGCTATTTCCTGGCTAGGGAACAAAAGTTTTTCCTTTTCATCCTTTTCCTGAATAAGGTGTGATAATAGTTAGCTAAATTGTGATGATAGATAATTTCCTTATTTTTACCATAATCCTTTGATATATTAACACTTTTTAAGGTGTAGAAAGGATATAACTAAAGAAAAGGATAGTGAGATAAACAATATATGCATACCTTTCCCATGACTCAACATCATCGTTACCTTTAGCATACATAGGATACGCAAATGGTGCCAATCGTCACACACGACACATTGCATCAGTTGCTTGGGTCATTTACACACCTGAGTCGGAACTATTTTTCTCCAGGGGGGTCTCTGTTAGTACCGCCACCAACATTATTGCGAAGTACATGTTTGTCATTTCACTTCTCATGGAAGCGTCATCAAGGGACATCTCCAATCTGGTGGTCAGGTTAGACTCCCAGCTAGTCGTTATGTAATTGACAAACCGTTATCACATTAGTAATCCAACCTTGTTGCGTCATTATCTAAGGATACGACTCTTGGAACGTCAATTTGAAATAATCACATACAAACATGTTCCTCGAGAATTAAATACAGTTGCTGATTCATTAGCTAATTATGTATTAGACTGGCATTTGTCTCATTCTTTATAGAAGCATGCATGAAAAGTAAAACATTTACTAAGTTAAAAAAAATTTACAAAAACATTTAAAAACACATTTACACCATCAAAATACCAAAAATGTCTGTATATATATATGGATCAAAATCCAGTCTTTTACATCAAAATATTCCAAAACTTGGATGTTTTAAGTACAAAATGGCTACCAAGCCCAGCTGCAAACACCCATATGGCTACACCAAAACACCTGCTAAAAAGAACCTATTTCACCTAAAATGCTAAAACTACTCTAGCTACCCTCCAAAGAGGACAAGAAACCGCTCAGGTACACCAACTATGTGCCGCTGCATATGAGCGGGAATCTCCCTCATAGGAAGGGGGGGCGGGGGGACAACCATGGTCAACCCTCCAAGTTCCTCAGAACCTCACGGAGACTGTCGACATTGTCCCCTCCAGCAGGTAGTTGGCCTCCTTGTCACATATGGCGAGGTTCGACTGCAGGTCATAATGGCGTCACATCTGTGTTAAAGCATAAAGTTTCATGTCAATACTTTTTTCGCCTATAAAAACATTACATAAACATTCAAAAGCTAAAAAATACTTAAAGTACTATAAAAAATTATTCTCACCTTGAGGACCCCAATTGGTTCCGGGTGGTAGCATCAAGTCCAGGTCACTGGTAAAGTCCATGCCCTCATAAGCATAGTCGTTAATAATCACAATTTGGCTACAAAGCCACTGGAAGAAATCTTCATCGAAGAAATGCTGGATCGGTCCTCCTCCTGTGCGAGGATAGAGTGATGACCAGCGACCTTTCCTTGGCTCCTTGAGATCAAGGGGATCTAACCTCATCCTTGGGCGCATAACAGACACCCTCTCAAGGAAGAATGAGACTATGATAGTACCATACCCAAAACTGTGTTGGGTATGAGTCTTGCATGTTGTTAATTCTGCCTTCAACTGGAAAAGCACTTCTTCACACCAGTTGAACATCTATGGCTAGACACGGTCAACTCCAAGCAACAGTTGGGCCTTTATCACAATGTGGGGACTCTTTGACCCCACCAACCACACAATCAACCATAAAATTGCCCTCATAGACTTGGACCTTATCCTCTCTATGGGGACTCTATTGCTGACTAGTCCACTCTTAGGGATGCAGTAGGATTGCACCAGCTCTGAGGTAGATCATGGATCTGGCCTACCACCAGTGAGGTTTTCCTATGCCCCACGACATGACAAACTAGTAAAAAAATATATGTCATCACGGTTTATAGCCAACTCTTTATCTCCAATCTTGAACACTTTCTTGTGTTCATCCCACCGCTAGATAATCCATCTCAATAAATCCTCCTATCCTTTCATCAGCTCCAGATTTGCATACTTTAGTAAACCACAGCAGTGCAATGAAAATATGCATGTTGGATCATTTTGCATCAGCAATTCCTGGCTACCATGGGCCCGTTCTCTCCATAGGTGAGTTATTTCGACCTGAAACCTGTACAAAATAGCCCTAAAAACAGTCAAAATGGGGCAAAAACACTTCAGGAATCCATGCATGAGGGGTTTAACTACGCCCTTCATCTCTAATGCTACCCCTAGTGCTGCACAGGGAGGATTAACGCCCTCCTGTGGCTCATACAGAGCATTTAACACTCCCTATAGGCCATCTAGAGGGTGTTAGTGCGCAAACAGGGCTTTAGGGCACCTCAGATCTGCAAAATTCCACCCATAAAACTGTCAAAAAAGCTTAAGCAATGCATAGATCAAGGTTTTGAGCCTTCACCTAGTACTGATGGCACGTCGAATGGTTGCCCGGATCTCCTGCAATGGTCCGCAGAAAAATCTTCTCTTCTTCAACTCCAAAATGCTCTCACAAATCTCAAAATAGTGAAAATGATACATGTGAAAGCTCAAAACATTTCCTTATATTTATTTTAGAGACATGATTTTTTGAAATCATTAAAGAAGAAGTATTCCATTCTCCATGATTTTTTATCATGCATGAACCCATATGATAATAATTGCTGCCTTTTTATACTTTTTACTGCGTTTTGATGAAAGTACCTTCGGGAATGAAAAGCAGTAAAAGTTGCATGCAATTCTCAATAGAGCACTTTTTGAGATATTTTATTGCTCTTTAAAAAATATAAACATCTCCGATTTTTCATCGTTGTGCTCGTTAAATCTATACGATGATGCTCTAAGCAACTCTTTTTTGATCTTTTTCCAGCTCATTAAACTGAAAAAGACCAAGGGAGCATTCTTTTTAGGCGCTTTTTTCTCACTCTTTAAACTGAAAAAATCCTGAGCTTTGTCTTTAGGCTCATTAAAATTTGTAAAGATGACCTGAGCATTCTTTTAGGTACTTTTCTCGCTCGTTAAACTAAAAAATCCCGAGTTTTTGTTACCGGGCTCGTTAAAAATATACATTAACAGCCATGACACTTTCTTTTTTGGAACCATTTCTCGCTCTTAAATCGAAAAGTCCCTGAGTTTTTCTCCTCTTTCAAGCTCATTAAATCTATGAAGAAGGAATGAGCAATTCTTTTCCCTCTTTGTCTCACTCACTAAACTGAAAAAGATACCCTGATTTTGCTTCATTTGACTCATTAAAAATTTTGATGAAGGTATTGAGTTTGTTGTCATGTGACTCACTAAAAATTCACGACGAAAAATGAGTTTAGTCCGTTGCCTTGTACTCATAACAAAATGAGGTTGAAATCTATTGAAAATAGGTTTCTCTTTATCCGGGTTCAATAGATTAACTAATGGAAAAGTAACTAATCCGGATATACTATTAACCTTTTGTCACAACCGGTTAACAACTATGACAAAGGGACCACCATGGAGTTTCTCTTTACGATCTTTTCAGACTCTCTAAATATGAAAATACAACTGAGTTATCTAGTCTAGACTCGTTAAATTACACAGACAAGATATAGAGTCGTACCTTTTACGATACTTTTCAGACTCTTAAAACATGAAAAAATCGACGAGTTTGCCCATTTGGACTCATTAAACTAATCAGATAGGGAAAAGAGTTGCTCTTTTTACGGTCCTTTTCAGACTCTTTAAATGTGAAAAGATCAATGAGTTTACCCATCTGGACTCATAAAATTAATCAGACGAGGAAAGTGGACAATACAACTGTATTCCATATTAGAAAGCGTGGTTTGGCAGCAGTCATTCCCTTGAACATGGCACTCCCTCAGATAAACCTTCCTTTTGACGGCCTCTCAATATGAACCCTACCATCCTATGAGTTTTAGCCTATATATCCTGATGTAATTACATCTCTGTATCCTAACACTCTGTAGTGTTCATGAGTCTAGTGTTGTCTAGTTAAAACCATTGTCGTGCCTTCTATTGTTTAAGGGTTAACCATTTCTTTCCTCCATCAACCGATCAAACATATCCTTTCATCATTCCCTCCATTGTTTAGACCCAAATGCTTAAAAGATTCCTCAAAAAACAAAATCATTCTTGTCTTGTTTCATGTTGATTAATGTAGGACATATTATTGCCTACCTTTCGACAAGTTTCTTCCTATCGACTTCAAAACTCTATTTAGGAAGATAACCCAGAAACAGATTCAGTGCCTTGGTACTGGTAGACATTAGTGGCAAGTTTCCTTGTGTTTGATCAAGGGTTCTCATTACTGGCTCCTAGTTAAGTGATTCTACGGGTGTTCAATGACAAAGACATATTTCACACTCATTAGATTGCACTATGCATCTTGGAGACCATCACCATTATCGATGGAGTTCCTCGCGTCTGTTAACAGTCTCCATTATTGACTGGTAATCAGATGATTTTGTGCGTGTTCGATGTCAACGCATACATTCACATGTATCGATCTATGTTGTTCGGTGAAGCAGAAATCAAGACCTTGGGTAGAGGCTTGCATCATTCAGCCTTGTTTCCTCTCCCAAGCTGCGGATATTGTTTTTTTGGAGACAGCTACTTCAGGATGATTCTATTATGACACTGGATCCACATTATGCTTATCGACGACCAGTATCATCATATCTCTTTGGAGAAAATTACTCTAACATAGCTACTGAGCATGAGAATGCCTGACTTAGGACATGATTTTAGCAGTTATATATATATATGTGTGTGTGTGTGTGTGTGTGTGTTTTATTAGCTTTCCCTTGCTGCTCGAAGCTTCTCTCTCTCTCATTTTGATAGGAAAAATTACAGTTTAAGTAAGTATTTCGGCCATCATCGTAGCCTCTGATCTCATACTTTAGGCGGCATCTGTTATACAACAAAATTACCTCCTCATCAACTCAGAGGGAAAACACATGATGACTAAAGCAAAGACCACAATTACAGGCCTTGATTCCACACTAACGTTGGTTGTACACTAACAACCTACTTTATAAAGCTTGTTACCAAGCCTGGAGGTGCATTAGTGACCCTACTAAAACATGTTGTTGGTTAGGGGACAACGCTAGTGAAACTAAGGGAAGTTCCAAGGGTCAAAGGAACAAATTGACTCACAAATATCTAGATATTTGCCCCTAAATTTACCCAAGAAAAGCAAGGAAACATCCAAAATCAACCTATTTGGAGAAATTATAATCTGAAAAAGGGAGGCAAATGGGAAAGAGTTGAAAAGCAGGGCAAGTTCATTTCTTTTTCCCTAGTGAACTCTATGAGGAGCTTGGCAACCCTAACTCGATTTCTATATAAGCAATGAGAGGGTCATTGTGAAAGAGGTCATAGCATTTGAAAGGATAACCTACTAAGCTGTTGAGAATTGTCACATATCTAAAGAAGTGAGCTAGAAGAGAGAGAGAGAGAGAAGCGGAAGGGGCAAAGGAAGACTGATACAACAGATGGTTGTAACCACTCTTCCATTATTAATACAGAACTACAATTGTGTTTCCTACTCCATGGTGTCGATAACATTGTTCATTAAGTTGTTCATTTGATACTTGTTTATATGAGTAGTTTAGTTGTATGCAAATATATGTTCATTGTGTGTTCATATATTGGTTTTCAAGGTTGTATGCGGTGATTGTACTTTCCTTTCCTTTGTGTAGGAATTGATTTGGATCTGACTTTGAGGGAGTTCCTCTTGGTTACATTGTGATCTCCAAACAAATCTAGAAGGAGACTTGAGGTAATCCTCTTTCCATACTTTGTTAATTGATATTTGTTTATGAACATATGTATAACTTGGTAGCATCTGCAAATAATTTTACAGTCTGTCGGAGGTCCCGGGAAGGTCTTTGAGGGTAGTTTTCATTCTCCATACACCGTGCATTTTCCCCATAGCAGGGCCCCAGCCACTCTAGCGATGGTCAACAGTAACACTCTCAGCACAAGATCCTGAACAGTCATGATCTCGATCTTGCCACTTTTAGATTTGAGTGCTTTTGGGAAATGTTCTGCAAGTAGCATGGTCACACTTTCCCTAATCGACCTTGACCCATATAGATTGACTGGCTCCCCTCTTCAGGATAGTCCTGTGATGAAATAAATTTCTGAAGTTTCCAACTCTATTTTTTGGTCACGGATCATGAAAACTTCCTAATTCACGTCCCAGAGACTGATCAAATACCGTAGCAATTCTGGTTGAGCCCGTAGACCTGGTGTAAGGAATAATTTGAGGAGCCCATAGTTCCTCAAAGCATCCAAGCAATTTGGGTTAGCCATTGCTTGAGTGTCAATATCTGTTGGGTTGTGTTATATTCTTTCCACAATTAGCCTAAGTAGGTTGGGCGAACCTACCTATGGTATTTTGCATGGTTTTCGCATATGGTTTTGGACGCGATGGTTTTCGGTCCATGGTTTTGAACGTGATGGTTTTCAGTCCATGGTATTAGATGCTTTGGCATGTATAAATATGTATTGTAACAATGAAAGGAACATAATGAAAAATCAAGCTAGTAGTCCCGGTTTTGGGATCTAGGGGAAAATCTCTGTGTATATGTGTTTTATGTGTTATGCTCTCGCATTATTTATTTTTTGTGTTTTAGAATTCGTA
>APFE031662278.1:248505-265390 GCA_000404065.3 Pinus taeda | reverse complement strand
GGGAGATCTAAATCTCTAGGAAAACCTGTAAAGGTGGTGTGCTAGAAATGTGGAAAGGAAGGGCACTAAAAAAGGGACCGTAAATCTAAAGCTCATGATAAAGGAAAGGGATCTGATGATGCTCCTTCTACAAAGGTGAAAAGCACCTCAGATGAAGGTGGAGATGTGTACTTGGCCTTCTCAAGTACACATGTAGATCATGAGGCATGGTTGATTGACTCAGGTGCATCCTTTCACTTCACTCCCATAGAGAGTGGTTCTGTGAGTATGAGAAATATGATGGTGGTGATGTCTTCTTGGGGGATGATAGGAAGGCTAGAATCGTTGGTCGCAGAAATTTAAAGTTGAAGTTGCAAGGTGGAAGGGTTAGAACACTTCCGGGTGTTTTGCATATTCCTGCATTGGCCAGAAATTTGATTTCCGTACGCAAGCTGGATGATGCAGGTGTAAAAATAGTGTTCAAGAAAGATGCCTTCAAGATGGTTTAGGGAGCACTGGTATTGATGCGAGGAGTTCAGATTAAACTCTATACAAGCTGCAAGGTAGCACTGTTATTTATGGGTGCAACAATTCTGTGGTTCCTAAAAGTGGAGCAGAAAATCTAGTGGTCTCTGGAGAAAAGACCATGTTGTGGCATCAAAGGCTTGGAAATATTGGAGAGAAGGGCCTTCGAAAACTCCATGGTAAAGTTATGGTAGAAGGTATGAGTAATAGATCCAGATTTTGATTTCTGTGAAAATTGTGTATATGGGAAGCAGAATCGGGTGAGTTTCCCCTCTGGTGATAAGAGGGCGAAACAGATATTAGAGCTTATGCAAAGTGATGTGTTTTGACGTGTGAATGTTCCATCACTGGGTAAGTTTGTGTACTATGTATAATTTATAGATGACTTCTCAAGGAATAGATGGATATATTTCCTTAAGAAGAAATCTGAAGTCTTTGATAGGTTTAAAGAATTTAAGGCTCTGGTGGGAAACCACACAGAGAAGAAGATAACGGTGCTGAGGTTAGATAACGGTGGAGAGTTTTGTAGCAAGGAATTTGAAGAATTCTATAAGAAATGTGGTATAGCATGATAGAAGACTACTCCATACACACTTGAGAAAAATGGATTTGCAGAAAGAATGAACAAGACATTGATGGAAACAGAAAGAAGCATGCTCAGTGGTGTCAAATTCTGGGCAGAGGTGGTGGAGACAGCATGTTACCTAGTTAACAGATCACCTTCATCAGCATTGGAGGATAAGACTCCACAAGAGGTATGGACTAGTAAGAAACCCTATCTTTCACGTCTGAGGGTATTTGGATGTGATGCATATGTACATATTCCAAAGGAGAAAAGAGCCAAGTTGGATAGTAAATCTGAAAAGTGTATCTTTATTGGGTATCAGGATGGTTTAAAGGGTTATAAGCTTTGGAACCTAGTAACAAGGAAGGTTGTGTACAGTTGAGATGTGGTGTTTAGAGAGGTGAAAGATGTTATTAAACATGAATTCCAACCAAAGGAACCTGAGAAGATAGAGTTTGAGCTTAAGGAGGAAGAATCAGACTCTACAACTAAGGAGGAATCAGAAGATGAAGAGCCACAAACTCTGGGGGTGAGAAGATCAGTTTGAGAAAGAAGGAAGCCACAAAGGTATAGTCCATATGCTTTCTATTCAAATTTTTCTTTATCTATTACTAATGATGATCTTAGAACAACGAAGGGAACAGTAGATTCAGAGGATGGAAAACTCTGGAAAGAGGCCATGGTTGATGAAATGGCATCTTTGCACAAAATGAGGCTTGGGATCTAGTGGAGTTATCGGTTGGAAGGAAACCCATTGGCAGCAAATGGGTGTTCAAGAAGAAGACAAATGCAGAAGAAAAGGTGGAGAAATACAAAGCTCGGTTGGTAGCAAAAGGTTATTCCCAGGTTTCGAGAATTTATTTTGGTGATATGTTTTCTCCTGTTGCTCAGGTAGCTTCTATTAGATTACTTCTATTTGTTGTTGTTGCTTTTGATTTTGAGGTAGAATATATGGATGTGAAGACAACATTTATTCACAAGGATTTGGAAGAGGAGATCTACATGAAGCAACCTGAAGGTTTTGCGGTGAAGGGTAAGAAAGAACTAGTATGCAAGTTTCTTTGTATGGGTTAAAACAGTCAACAAGGATGTGGTATCCCAAATTTGATACATTTATATGGGGACTTGGTTTCACTAGAAGCAAAGCAGATCACTGATGAGCCTAGATATTGCAACAAGAATGCTGCAACTCCCAGGGCTACCAGCTTTACTTATCAACCCGAGGTTCGTACAAACTTGGAGGTGACAGCGTTATATGCATAGGTAGAAGTGAAGCTCCTACATGTTGTCACTGTTTATCTAGCAAGAGACCCCAGGGATTCCAAGCCAGACTTCTATAGGGTCAGAAGAAGCTTAATTATTTAATGGAAGAAGAACAAACCTATTCTAAGAGAGAGCTACTCTATTGCAGTAATGAAGAAAACAACATGAAATGCTAAACCATGCCCTAACCTAATTAACCAATTAAACAACTATGCTAAGAAGAATTGCTAAAACAACATTAACCTAATGCTGCTATCTAAGTTGTAGAGGTAAAGAGCATTAAACTATACTGAGGTGTAAGCAAAGAAACTAAGCTAACTCGTTTTTCAAGCAGAAGAGCAATCATAGGTCGAAATCAATGAAAGGAGGATGTAAGGATGCAGTAGCGCATAGGGACCATTGGATCAATCAATGAACAGAAGATGAACGGTGGAGATCTTATTGCGAAGGCTTAAGTGACTAGATGGATGCATAGGGTGAATGGATAGGATGAACGACTGAGGTCTTATCGTGAAGGTTAAGTCAAGAGATGGATGGATAGGGTAACGAAGTGATGAACAACTAAGATCGTATCTCGTGGATTAAGTCAAGAGATGGATGAACAAGATTAACTAGAGGATGGATGACAAAGATTATATCATGGGAAAAAGAAACGTGCGGAAATGATGGAGCCGGTTTCTAAGGCGGTAAGTAGTTTCTTGCACGCCCTCGAGGCCGTAAGTGGAATTTTGAAATTTCACATGATTAGTCTTACTATGCCACACGTAGCACGAGAAAACCAGTTTTCTCGTTTGCTCTCGAGTGGATAATGGTCGTACAATAATCTACATGAGATTGCGTGATAGTCGTTGGATCAAGCGGGGTCGATCAATGGTGGAGATCAGCCAAGCTAGTTGGCGATCGATTGATGCGATAGCCATCCGATCAAGCGAGACATATCGACAGTGGAAATTAAAGCACATAAAGTAAGTGGAAGACTTCACACGAGGTAGTAGTTGGAGAAAATAATGAATCGGATGGTGATTGTGAAGGTTTGTTGTGAATCAGACGGTGAGGAAGTGATGCATGAATAACATGTTGAAGGAGGTTTCAAAGGAAAAATACAGAAAAACCAGTGAGGGTGAACAAATAACTGCATTGAACAACAAACTCCATAGCTCGTGCAAGAACCAGAAACCTGTGTTTTTGGGGTTGCTGAAGGGTCTCTTCCTCAAGTCATGGTCCCAGAGGGAGGACATGAGGTTGAGACACCTACACACAACCTTATGGTGATCTTTTCTCCTAGCTAGCTTGTAAACTGAAAGAAGGCGCAAATGGAAGTAAACTACAGTAAATGCAGCTACTGAAGCAAATGAACAGAAAAACCATGAATAATCTATGCTATACTACTGTAATGAAAATGAATCTACTTAAGCAAATGAACAAAACTAGGAAGCTACTTAAGAAAATGAACAAAACCAGAAATCTATGATAGCATACATGTACAGTAAAGAGGATATTTAGCTGCTCAGGTCGGGCCCTAACCCAAGAGCTTCATCCCTCTAAGTTAACTCAGAGCTAGCTTAAAACGAAACTCATTCTCATTATCAAAACCATGGATTACATAACAAACTGTCACAAGCCTTGTATCTCATAAAAGTAGAGTTTTACAATAAGAATCTGAATCCTACTAAGGTGCTAAGCCTCTTTATTTATACCTCTAAAGGTTGTAACAACTTCCTTCAAATTAGGGAGGCTTGTCTCCCAACTCAAGAAAAACTGGTTTCTGACCCTTTCACTTGCTCAATTGTCTTCTAGTCTTCAAAGTGATGGTTATTTTCACTCTGATGATGGAGGAATATTCGAATGGTGGGGTAGTAAATGAGGAGGATTTACTCATATAATTACTCTCCCTTGTCCCATTTGAGTTTTGACAAAGGTCTTTGCCATAGTTCCTTGCTTTTATCCTTTATGCCTGCATTTTTCCTTGATTTTATCCTTTATTCTTGCATTACATGCATTTTAGACCACAAAGCAAAATATTCAACTCTAACTCATCTCATAAACAAAATATAATCAGAGGTATGCAATAAGTTGTGAGAATAGGTGGTTTGACTAAGCTAGGAGGTGAATTAAGGCCAATCACCCCCTATTGAAAGTGTTTCTCATCCTCCGAGAAACTTAGTCAATGTCCATGTCTTGCATGGCTCTGGTAGCCTTTCTGACATCCCATGCTTCTACTGTGGTCTCTTCTTCTTGTTCGTAGAAGCCTGCTTTCCTTTCTACTTCTTCCAACTACCTCTTTTCCTCTTCTTCTTTTCTCCCTTCTAGCATCCCTAGGAGTAGTGGTGGACTGATTTTTATTCCTATCAAATTGACCTTCAACCTTTGCATTGATTGCTTATACATAGGTGTCATGTTGAGTGCCTCTCTCAACCTTTGAGGAGAGTGATATCCATTGACCTTCAAGCTGTGTGGGAGTGTGTTCCATCTCCTTTAGCAGGCATTTATATTATCATCTCTTAGCAGCCTAAACATATCCTAAAAATGTGAAATTGCTTGCTCTTGGGCAGCAAGATATCTAGGTGCCAGCTGAGGATCATTTGCAATTAGATTATGGGTGCTGATTAGGGCCATGGGATTTCACTGTTCAGCTTTGATGAAAAAAAGGTTCATTTTGCTCTCTGGCCAATACTCTTTTCATCTCTGTAGCCCTTGACTTCTCATGGTTCATCAATGATGCTAAAGCCATTGATTATAGATCTTATAGCTCTACATTAGGATCCCAAAGATTCATATATGTGAGGGCCATGTTGTGCAAGCAAAAATCAGCCATTTTGACTCTATCCTCTAGTTCACTTTGATCACAAAGATCAATAAACTGCCTATAGTCCTGAAATGACATGGTGCCCCTTTGTGCTAGTGTTTTAATCTTGAATTGCAGCCATTGTTTTCTGAGGTAAGGAGCATAGGATTTAGCTAGAATCCTACGTTGGATGGCCTCTTTCTACTCTTTCTCCTCTGTTTCAATGCCTTCTTCCTCTCTATTTTTCTTATCTTCTTCCTCTTGTTGTTCTTTCTCCTCTATTCCAATGCCCTCTTCCTCTTCTATTTCAGCATCATCCTCCTTCTCTTTCGCTTCATCATGTTCCTCTGTGGGTCCTTCACCTTCTAAAAATAGTTTCCTTTTCGCCACCTGACTGTCTGCTTTGTCTTCTTTTCTCCATGCAATTCCTATGGGAAGTGTGGTGACCCTACTGATGAACTCTGGGGTGAGATCTATAGTGAGCCTTCTAACTATAACAGTGGCATGGATTATGTTGTGTGGAGTGAGGGAATGAGAAAATTCTTGAGAGAACAAAGTTTCCTATGTATGTAATCCACTAGATTTTTAGAGGACTTCTAGTTCATTTTCTTGTAAATGGGAATGGATTTTTAGATCCTACCTCTTTAGAATGGTGGCAGTGGATAATTCTCTTGATATTCCTTCTTGAACCTGTCTCTGCCTATCGTGTAGACTACCTTTGTGTATCCTGTAGAATGCTCAAGTAGAATGTTCTTGAAGGAATTCTCTTGTAGAACGATGGTTCCTTGCTTCTAGTGGGTGGCTAGAGTTATGAGAGCTACTTGAGTGAGGGAGTTTAAAGGAGGTGGAATGCATGAATGCATGCAAATGATGTTTTGTTTCCCTTCATACCACCTCATCATTCCCACTCCTTGTAATCAACTCCCATAGTTGTTAAATCCATAGTTAACCACTTCTTTTCCTACTCCTCCTCTGTTCTTTGAGTTGACTACAACCATTTGTGAGAGGACACTCTACTTTGTATCTGATCACTGAATGAAGGTGGCCAAGTTAACTAGCCATCTTTTCACTTACAAACCAACTACCTCTTAACCTTTACAACTTTTGATCAAATGATGCATATGAGTGAGTGAGTGGGATACTTACCTGTGGTCTTGATGCCATGTTGCAGTTGTCAAAGATCAAAGGTGTTGCATTGTCTATTTGTTGCATGGTCATTCTTCTTCCTCCTCTATTGTATATTAATGGTTTCTTAGCTTTTGGAGGTGTTTGTGACTGGAGATCTGATGTTGTTTCTACGGTGGAGCTCCTGGATTACCACTTGGCAATGTTTGGTGTCTCCCTTATAATTTCTTGATCATGTTGCTGGCTGGCGCTATGAGGATACTATAATGAATGAACAGAGGGTGTAGGAGTGTGTGTGGATGCAAGGATGATGGTAATGGATGAGGTGATTGGTTAGATCATGTCTAGTATGAATTTTGGGGACATAACCAATCTACCATTCAGGGGATCCTGTAGAAAACACAATCTTTACCTAAATTGAAGCAATGAAGTGGAAAACAAGGGAATTGATGGAGGGATGCATGGTAAGGAGTGGAGGAGATGAATATATGTGAGGCAGGGTTCCCTTTGGATCTTCTCTTTACTCCTTGATTGTCTTTCTCACCCATCTGCAAATAACAATTATGTTTTTTTATTTTATTATTATATTAAAAAAAAAATGCCTAGGCTACCTCAGAGAGGTTTTCACCCTAGATATCTACCCTGGGTGCCTCAAGGAAGGTTTTCACCTAGGGATCTTCTTACTCTTTTTCATTTTTTCTCATCCTTGGGCCGCCTCATGAGGTTTTCAACCCAAATATGGGACTCAGGCGCCTCATGGAGGTTTTCACCTAAATCCTTATTCTTTTTTATCTTTTTTAGTGCCCTGATGAGGGAGGAGCCGGAACTTGCTCCATTATCATCACTAGCTTATTGATATTGTCAATTAACTCTTGTTTGATAAAGGCCCTTGTACATTTTCAATCAGTGTCCATTAACAAGCAATGGAATGGCTTCTTCATCTATAGTTTTGATTTCCACTAAACCATTATCATGGCATCTTTCCACCACGTAAGGTTCGAGCCATCTTGTCCTTAGCTTGCCCTTGAAGTATTTATACCTAGAATCATATAACAATGCCCAGTCTCCCTCTCGAAATTGCTTTTCCTTAATATGTTTGTCATGCCAAATCTTCCTCTGACGCTGAACTATCTATGTATGTAGGAGGGCTTTCATTTTGAATTCATCCAATCCATTCAAATGTAACAATGTTTCTTTCTATGCATGACTGATATCAAAATCTAGTTTGGCTACTATCCTCAATGTGTTATATTCAAACTCAATGGACAAAAAATCCTTTTTACCATAGACCAGCTCATAGGGTGTAAATCTAGTGGTGGTCTTCCATTTTGTATTATAGGCCCAAGTGGCTTCAACTAGTCTCTCTGTCCAATCCTTCCTGTTGTTGCTCACTACCTTGGTTAAGATGTTCTCTAGTGCCCTGTTGATCACCTCCACTTGCCCATTAGCTTGTGGATGATAAGGAATGAAGGTTCTATGCTTGATTTTGTGATGGCTGAGTAGTTCTTCAATCATGTTGGAGGTAAACTCGCTACCTTGTCTATGACTAGCTCTCTAGGGTATCCAAATTTGTAGAATACATTCTCCCTTAGGAACTTAGCCACCTTCTCTTCTATTGTTGCCTTAATCGCCTTGGTTTCAACCCACTTAGTCAAATAATTAGTGCACATAATAATGTGTTTCTTTTGCTTTGAAGGAGGGTTGATAGGCCCAATAAAGTCCATGCCCCACTTGTCAAATGGCTCGAAAGTCACTTGAGGTTGTAGGGGCATTTCATCTCTTGGAGTAGGCTTTCCCATCCTCTAGCACCAATCACACTGACTAATGTACTTTTTCACATCCTAATGAAGAGTAGGCCAATAATAGCCTACTTGCAACACTTTGAATGTTGTCCTGTTTGCTGCAAAGTGACCTCCACAAGGCCCATCATGATAGGTTAGAAGGATGTCAAAGACTTCCTCTTCCCTTACACATCTTCTCAAGATTTAATCTGGGCCAAGTTTGAAAATATTTCCCCCAATCCAGGTGAAGGGGGCACTCTTCTTGACTATCTTGCTCTTTTCTTTGGAGGGAAAGTTTGGTGGGAACTATGTTGATACGAAATAGTTTTCTATATTAGTAAACCATGAAGCGAGAACTGAAATAGAAAAAAAATGCTCGTCTGGTAACTGGTCATCCACCATTCCTTCTACACCTACAGGTAGATTCATCCTATATAGAAAGTCTACAACAACATTTTCCTTACCAGGGTTATTAACAATAGTTAGATCAAACTGTTGTAATAAAAGAAGCCATCTTATAATTCTGACATTCACATCTATTTTTTTCATTAAATATTTGATTGCAGCGTGATCAATATGCACAAATGTTTGATAGCCTGTAATGTAATGCCTAAATTTGTTTAATGAATGCACAAAAAACAGGAGTTCCTTTTCGGTCACAGTATAATTTATCTCAGCCTTTGACAGGTTCTTACTGGTAAAATAGATGGCATAGGGCAATTTCTCCTCTTCCTGACCTAAGGCTGCTCCTATGGCTTTGTGTGAGGCGTCAGCATGAATATGAAAAGGGAGGGCCCAATTTGGGCCTCTAAGGATTGGTGTAGTGGTTAACTTACCCTTTAGAATTTCTAAGGCCTCTTGACATCTCTTTGACCATATAGACTCAGAATCTTTGGCCAACAACCCAAACAACGGAGAGGCCAACTTGCTGAAGTCCTTTATGAACCTTCGGTAGTATCCAAATAACCCTAAGAAACTCCTGACATCTCTCTGCTTTTGTGGAGGTGGGACCATTTAGATGATTGCTATTTTTTTTGTGTCTAGTTGCAATCCTTGCTTAGATATTGAATGACCTAGAACGGTCCCTACAGTCATTAAGAATTCACATTTTTCTGGACTGAGAGACAAGTCCATTTCAATGCATTTGTGCAATACATTTCCTAGGTTAGTGAGGGCTTCCTGAAAGTCACAGCCATAAGGTGTAAATTCATCCATATATATTTCCACAACATCATGTACTAATTCAGCAAAAATACTTAAGAATGCTCTCTCGAAAGTGGCAAGAGAATTGCATAGGCCAAAAGGAAGGACCCTATAGGCAAAAGTACCCCAGGGATAGGTGAATGTAGTCTTATCCCGGTCTTCTTGGCAGATTTGGATTTCGTTGTACCCACTGAATCCATCTAGGAAGGAAAAAAACTTCTTCCCTGGCAAGCCATCTAGCACTAGGTCAATGAAGGGCAAGGGAAAATGAAACTTCTTTGCGGCTTTGTTCAACTCTCTATAATCGACAAAAATCCTTCACTTACCATTTTTCTTGGGAACTAACACTAAAGGAGAGACCCACTCATTTTTGGCTTGTTGGGGCCTAACCCAAGTTCAGAAGTGATTTAGCCAAACAAATCCTGAAACTATCGGTTCTTTCAGCAACAATCCGTGGAGCACGGACTGATGTCTCACCCGAGGTAGTATCGAAGGGTGTTGGAACTATGTTTTCACACCCTAGGGATGTCTTGATGAAGGTTGGGAAGTTTTTGAACCAATCCTGCACACTTGCGCTGCTCCGCGCAGCAGTCTAATCTTCATGTAGCCCTGTAAAGAGCGTGAAGAGGTGTTGTCTAGATCCCTTGTCCTTACTATATTATTATTATAGATCTGACTTAATTTTGTGGGCCCAGTATTCTCATCAATCATTCAACATTCATAACAAGTGTGCACAATCATAAACTGGAAAGAGATGCATAAAAATATAACAGACACATAAACACACTAATCTATGAGCAGATGCACAATATTTCAGAATCACTTGTATTTTATTACACCTCTCTTCAATTACAATCCCAACTCTGCCCCACACACTCAACTGTAGGGCTCTACGCACACAGCTACAGACTCTACCAGGCCTCTGCGCACACAGCTGAAGAGCCTCTTCCTATTCCTACAACCCAAGACTCGAACTTACAGACCCAGAGCTAATTCAATATTAAAAACCCATATTACTTAAGGTCAATACTAAAAACTCACTTCTACACTTAGAGCCTCGCTCTATTTATACATTCCCATGGTCCGTGGACCATGGGTAGGCCAACACATTCTATATTAAATTACAATATTTTAGGGTGGACAGCCCTATATTCTTGTGCTCTGTGCAGGCATTTTGCGGGGTCTTTACATTACATTTGACCAACATTCAGGCTACAAGCCCCAAAAACCTACTATGGGGTGATTCGCTGCCCAACAGGCCCCCAACACAATCATCATGACTCATCCCGAGTCACTTGGCTGGTGCAGTGATCTTCACTCGAATTCTGTTGAAGAGGTAAATCCCCTCTGTGGACAGAGGTGATGCCTGCTAGCCCAAACCGGGTCTAGCAACAATCGTCAAACGATATAGCCGAAGTTCCTAATTCAAAATAAACAGACCAGCGATGAAGGCCTACCTGGATTCCAACGCTATTGTTTGTAGGAGGGGTGGTGCTCTCGTTCCTCTACTCTGGTAGATCACAATCCTCATGATCTCCGTGAATGGACACCTGCACATACAAGAAACAATACAAATGCAAGCATAAAATCCAGTATACGCAACTATATGTCAATCAGAAAAGACATAACTCATCATCATCATAAATAATAACAAGAGTGGAACCATAACCAATAGTCGTTCATTAATAATCAATCAAAGGAGAGTACAACCAATGTTCTGATGCCGAATTCTCCTTTGGCAGATCGTCGGCAGAACATGTCTCGCAAAGCCTGTCGGGAATAAGGACAAGCCTCTCTCTTTGGATCTTGGACAATAGTCTCCTTGCTTGGTTTGACCTTAAGGGGAATCAAGAAGCTTGCAGCATGAAGCTCTTGGGAATTGGAATTCTGAAACTCTAGAACTAGCTTGAAAAGGGAAATGGGCAAGCTTTATAGAGGAGGAAGGGAGTTGGGATCATAACCAATAATCATGGGATTGGCCATATCATCAAGGAAGCTTCCATGAGAGGTGGCAAACCACTTCCTCTCTATGGAAATCCATAGCCGAACCCCCCAACTCAAGATAGATAGCAGTCCAGGAATTTGTTAGGATGAAACTTCCGCCATTTATTTGTTAAAAAATACCTCTGAATATGGTTGGCGCAGGTGCGACTCTATGAAAAAGCACCGATTGGCATGCCCTCTTTGGAGGATTTGCCCCCTTGGCGCGAGGGCTGAACTACGGGACCGCGCTAATGGAAAAAGAGCTATTTTTAGGGTTTTTCAGCAGGAGATGTCTTCAGGGAAAACAAAGCTCATGTTCAGAGGAATGTAATGCAAGTGTTTTTAGGCCATGTCACTTCTCATAGGTCCTGGAATGATTCCTCCAAGATACGGGACAGGGGTAGCAGGGACGGTGACAAATTGCTGTGTAATAGATGCCCCCTAAAGCATGAGGCCCGAGAGAGAGAGAGGGGTGAAATGCTTTACGAGAACATGTCCAACCGAAAACACTGACGCCAGAAAACCTGCATGGAGAAGTACAACTGGTATCTCAAATACATGATATGTGTGGTATGGGTGTAGCCATCCAGTGAGGATCGATAAATATACTCAGGCATGGTTGCAGCCATCCAGTGAATGAGACATGTAACAATCATAGTAATCCACAAAATCGCAGCCTAGATCTCAACAGACAAAATCCAGGGTCTTGCGCTCCATCTTGATCTGAACAAAGTACAAGTTCAAGCGTGCGAATATAGGAGCAGAAGTTGAACATGCAGGAACATCGTCTGATTACCAGCCAATGGTGAAAGCTGTTAACAGTGTGAGAGGTACCACCAATAATTTCAATGGCCCTCAAGGTACTACAGGGACAATCTACTGTGTGTGAATCAGTGAGCTAGCGTTGAACATCCGTAGAATCATTCGATCGGAGTCCAATGATGAAAACCTCGCATAGAATGCGAAGAACCTGCCATTGAGGCATGTAGGCTCCAAGGCACCAGAAGGGAGTCTCTAGATCAGCTTCCTGGATAATGAGCTGAAGTTGACAGAAAGTGACCTTAACCAAAGGTGGGCCATAGTATTTCCCACATCATCGATGTGAGACAGAGGAAGATAATGTTTTTGTGAATCAGGATTATATGAGTTATCAGAGGGAGGTTGATATTTTGCAGAGGTCAACTTCTCTTGAACATATCAGTGGCACAATAGTGGACTTGGCATTATTTGACATCAATCGATCAGAGGTCATGGTGATAAGGAAAAGAGCAAATGAGAGGTCAAACAGGATCACCCAAACCCATGGAGGCAAGTGAAAAATGAGATGAGATGTCCCCACCCTGACATGAATGCAGACAAGCGCCATGTTCAAGAGCGACATACTGCCGACACGACAATGATTCTGGTTCCTTTTTCCCCACCATTTCTGGTGAGTACCCCAATTATTTTTATTAACAGGCTTGAAGGGGATAGCATATGCTTGTAAAATGTCATTTCGACGGAATCCAATGTCATCAAGTTTTAACGAGTCTGGCAAAGGGAGAACTTGGCACCTTTTCATGTTTAGAGAGTTTGAAAAGATAGCAGAAAAGTAAACTCCAAAGGTCCCTTTTCATAAATAGTTCCTCAGACCCGAAAAGGTAGAAAACAAAATCCGAGGAAACCTCCTAGTCGCGATAGGCTAGGGTATTCCTTTTTTGCAAATAATCCATCCCAGCCTGAAAAAGGGGTAAACATATACTGGGTAGATGTCATTTCGCATCCATTTTAACGAGATCGAAATGACAAGGGCCTCGGCAATCTTTTCATGTTTAGAGAGTCAGAAAAGAGCTGAAAGATGACTCCATAATGACTTTTTTTGTATTTACCAAGTCTGAAAAAGTATAAAATATAACTTGTTTCACCATTTAAGTCGCATAAAAACCCTGTTGCTGCACAAAAAGCAAGTGTAAAACCCATTTTTGACAAAAAATATATTAAAATATTCAGAAAAATAACTTTCAAAACCTATTTTGAGTTCAAAAAGTTATAAATATGTCAAATGGTAAAAATAAAATTACTTTTTACTATTTACCTCACTGAAGAGCAGCAGTGGTCCATTTGGTGTGCGAACTTTTGACGGCGATTATGACAGATCTGTGCTACCATTCAGGGTTCCGTCAGTTCCAGGTAAGAGGCACTTCCTAGTACTTCATTTCAATCCATTTTTTGATAGTTTCTTTTTACTCATTAGATTTTTGTGGAAGGATTTAAAAATTTAGGGCCACGCCCATTTACGCAGGTATCAGGCATGGATCTGTGCCAATGGGCTTTTATATTCCAAAGGCCCCCGTCGATGGGCGCGACTGTTTTAGAAACAGTCGCGCCAAAGGTAGAACCTAATTTTTCGCCTTAAATTTCAGATTTTTAATTGATCTGGATGTATTTTTTGGCATAACAGAGATCTAATCAAGGGTTCTTGACCATATGGATGCAGGCAACCGAGAAAAATGGTGATTGAATGTAAAGAGAGGGAGCACAAGAGAGAGGATGAATTATCCATGAAAAATGAAGGTTGCATGAACGCCCTCAGGAATTCTGGGTTGAAGAAATTCTTCCTGACACCTTATTTATGAGTTCAACCTGAGCTCTTACAATACCTGATCAGCATTTGGGATGAGAATGAACAAGTGTTCAAACTGGGGGATCAAGTATTAGAACTGGAGGTTTCTGGCATCTACTTTATAACCGGATTGTCAAACAGAGGTTCGATGCCCATACTGACCGGGAGCAGACGTCTGGTGAGAAAATGGGCGAGATGATGGCACGAGTGTGCCCAGGGGCACAATTCGGATCCGGAAGTGGGAAGGTAGACATTGCTACCATTCAGGATCTAGCACTCAGGGTGGTGCTACATACCATCATGTGAGCTGCGGGGGCACAGGCACTTCACGAGCGGACAAAAACCCAGCACTTATTGGCCTCAGAGTGTATGAGTCCCACGATATTTGGCTGGGCCACAATAGTGACAGTAAATATGAAGAGACAGCTCATGAAATGCAAGCGAACCAAACTGAAATAGTTTGGCTACAGCTCTATCCTGGTATCGTTCATTCTGGAATGATTACCAATCTTCCAAGGCCAAGGGGACATAGTAGCTAAGCCAGTACCACGAGAGCCAAGAATGGCTCACTGGGCAGCATTGATGCCTAGAGGAGGAGGGGGCCAATAGATGTCCTAGAGGCTGGAGTTTTTTGGGTGGCTACGTCATCAATTGATCGTAGTTGAAGACTGGCCATATGCAGGGACCGATTTCACTAGTGATCTAGATCTCCCACTACCGGAGGGAGATGAGTGGGACGAAGAGCTGGGTATGATCTCTTTTTTATTTTATGTTTTATGATTTTTTTGTTAATACACGTTCGTTCTGACAACAGTTATATGTGTGTGCAGATGTCGGCCCAGAGAGACCAGCCGGTATGTCTCCCATTTCATGGAGAACTCAGCCCGCAGCTGACCCTCAGGCAGAGGGTGCTAAGGGAGGAGAGTTGATCCAGAACCTCGATGGGATCACCCGGGGGATTCCAGACTATGCCTGACTGGCAGATGTCCCACTGGCATACTAGAGACATACAATGGGAGTGCCTAGTCGCCTCCACCATCTTCTGAGACACCTAGTGCGTGCGGTGACGTGTTATCATGAGCACCACAGAGATTAGACACCTAGGGTTTATTTTCATGCATATTTTTTGAGAGACATGTCGTCTCCGGATGTATTAAGATGAACATGTATATTTTTGGTCTATGTGATACACGTTGTGCAAACATTTCGACACACACACACATATATATATATATACATATGCTTATGGTTTATTGTGTTTTTTATGCTTCTTTTGCTGTTTTAATTACATGTTATGAAAATGTCTGTCTAATACATAATTGGCTAATGCATCAATTAACGCATTTAATCATCTTGGAATGTGTTGATATGTGATGAAATCAAAATTCCTTTCTAACAACTTAACACGTAGATATAACCTTAGAATCCGATGGTCTTTGACGGAATATCGCCCATTGAGCTGGTGGACGACAAGCTGAGAATCCAGGTTCACAACCAATGTTCGAATACCGAGATTGATCACCTCGGCTAGTAACTCAATAACAGCACTATACTCAGCAACATTGTTCGTGGTACAACCTAGACAAACCCCCTGAAGGTCTACTAGCTCACCATGAGGATTGTAGATCACCCATGCTGCAGAAGACAGGTTGCGTGTACTATGAGAGGCACCATTCACGAAACTAATGTAGGGCGCACCAAACATCTGCACAAGAAGCAAAAGGACACAATAAGCGGCGATCACTTCGACACACCAAGCCAAAAAAAAATGAAAACACACACACACAACACACCTGCTAAAGCACATGTATGTACAAACCAGAGTGCCTGGAATTCAAGCATAATATTTTTTCAAGTAAAGCCCATTCCGAGGCTTATCCAGAGGATTCCCTTCATAGTAAATCAGCTCATAGGCCCCTTTCTACAAAAATCTCTTTATAATATAAGGCCCGTGCCACATGGGTTTGAATTTTCCTGCCCCCAGCTTATCATTGACTTGATCGTAAAGCAGGACTAAATATCCCTCAACAAAAGAACGAGGATGAACAATATGATCGAAGTGAGTTTTCACTCTCTTCTTCTGTGCTTCGATAGCTAGAGAGGCTAGTCGATGAGTCTCGTCTAGCCGCTCTAGGTAAATAAGGCATTCCTCTACCGGAGTAGTGTCGGGGAGTAATTCGACGGCTAATTTTAAAGAAGGGATCTCGCACTTGATGGGAAGGGTAGCCTCCAGTCCATAAACCAGTTGGAAAGGAGTGAAACCGGTGGCATCCTTCACAGAGGTTCAGTAGGCCCACAAGGCAGAGAACAACATCAAGTGCCAATTGGACTTGTGCATGCCAATGGTTCGTTGAAGCATTGTAACTAGAACCTTGTTGACAACTTCTACTTGGTCATTGGCCTGATGATAGTATGGAGTCAAGCTATCGTTCCGTAAGCCCAACTGGGTTGTAAGCTCAGTCATCATATGATTACAGAAATGTTTGCCATGATCAGTGACGATGGCCTGAGGGACTCCGAACCGTGAGATAACATGATTAAATAAAAACCGCGCCGTTGTGTGACCGTCTTCAGATAATGTGGGCATCACCTCGGCCCATTTTGTGAAGTAATCAATGGCAACGATGATATACCCATGCCCCGCGGCCGAGCGAGGGTTACAGGTCATATAATCAATGCACCATTTTGCAAAAGGGTCGACGGTAACAACGGGGTGCAGTGGAGTGGGAGGCGCACGCATCTTCGGTTGGTAGATTTGGAACTCGTGACAAGAGCAGATGGCAAGAATGTAGTCCTTAAATATGGAGGGCCAAAAGTAACCAGCGCAGAGGATTTTCTGAGCAGTAGCATATCCGTACATGTGACCACCACAGGCGCTAAAATGGCAATCATTTAAAACTCGCTCAGCTTCCTCGAGTGTTAAACATCGGCGGAGAACAGAGTCAGCGCTGAGACGATACAGGGTATCCCCAATAATGCGATATGGTTGATATTGATGGTGAATCTGTCGTCAAGCATCCTTAGATATCTCGGGACAAAAAGAGGACATCTGTAGATAGACAATGATATCCCTG
>APFE031662278.1:177048-234294 GCA_000404065.3 Pinus taeda | reverse complement strand
TTGACAAAGAGGACAATGTGGCTATTGATGAGGCCACATACTGCAGATAGTCAGGGTGACAAAATTCAGTGTAACACCCTGTACCACGGATCAAGGGTGATGATTAAGAAGAGGGTTTCGTCCGGAATATGGTCCTCTAACCGAGAGGGCATGGTAAGAGATGGCAAAGAGCACAACAATTCAGCAAAGACGAGGGATTTCTTGGACTTGGCAGTAGTGAATTCCAAGTTGAACTCTTGGAGGATAACAATCCACTTTGAGTACTTACCCCCTAGCAGCTGACGCGACAGGATGTACGTCATCGAGTTGCAATCAGAAATCACTATCGTAGTGAGCAACAAGATATAATGGGGGAAACGTTGGACGGCACAAACGGCAGCCAATGTCAACTTCTCGATGTGAATGTATCGAGATTCCGTATCTAATAGATTGCGGCTGAGATAATAAATGATGTGCTCAATGTCATAATCATCATCTTGGATGAGAACCATGCCAATAGTGGTATCGGCAGCGGCCAAATACAAAGTGTAATCACGATGGTAATTAGGAGGATGCAAAAAAGGAGCAGAAACAAGGAGAACCTTGAGGTGCTCGAAGGACTCTTGCGCGGTGGCATTCCAACGAAAATGGGTGTCCTACTTTAGTAACCGTGTAAAACCTTTGGCCACCTCGGCATAGTTTGGAATGAAGCGTCGTAAAAAATTCACTTTGCCCTGCAAGCTTTGCAATTGCTGCAAAGAAGCAGGGGGAGGAAGATTTAGAATGGCCTCAACTTTAAGGGGGTCCAGACGGATGCCCTCTCGGGAGACGATGAACCCGAGAAGTCTGTCAGACTCTACGCAGAAGACACACTTATGCGGATTGAGCCAAATATGGTAATGTCGACAACGGAGAAAGATTTCGTGAAGATGAGCGGGATGGTCTTGACGCTTAGCTGAATGAGTTGGTATATCATCCAGGTAAGGTTGTACGATGTGTCGAATATCATGGAATGCATAGGACATCACGCGTTGGAAGGTAGCACTGGCGTTCTTCAAACCGAAAGGGAGCTTTTTGTAGGCGAAAATGCCCCATGGACAGATAAAGGTAGTTTTGTGCTGATCGGAAGGTGCAATATTAATCTGGTTATAACCAAAAAAATCGCCCATAAACAAGTACATTTCACTTCCGGCACACTCATCAATGAGCTGGTCAATGAAGGGTGTGGGGTAGTTATCCTTGGGACAGGCTCAATTAATATCACGGTAATCAACACAGACCCGGATGGTGCCCTGCTTTTTATTCATAGGGATGATATTGGAAACCCAATCTGTGAGTGGGATGGGGTAGATAAAACTAGCCTTGAGAAGCTTTACAACTTCCGCTTTCATGGCTGTAGCCTTTCGGGGGCACATGGGGCGTAAACGCTGTCAGACAAGCTTAGCTCCCAGATACGTGGGTATCTCATGCACCACAATACTTGGGTCGATGCTGGGCATTTCTTCATAGGACCAAGCAAACACGTCACAAAATTCATGAAATAGACCAGTATAAAGTTGAATCTCTTCAAGAGTACAAGTTACTCCAACATGGATATGCTCGACAATCCCTAGTTTAACAGAGATGTCAATCGGCTGGGTTTGCATGATGTTTCCCATGTTCCCTTCAGAGGACACTTGATAAACTTGGATGGGTATCTGAAGGGGTTTTGCGGGGAGCCAATAAGAAAACCACTCAAGACAGGCAAGCATTTCTAGGTGGGTAGGGAGGAACGAGGAACGATGGTGAAGATTGGACCAAGGGGGTTCCTCGAGAGACATAGTCTCAATAATGGCTTCATCAGAAGGAAATGTTTCCTTTAAGGGATCGGAAGAAGCATAGTCTCCAATCCAAGGGGAATGGGCATATGAGTCAAGAGCTCTGCTCAAAGGAGCAGATTCAAGAAGGGGAGCTGATGCAGAAACAATTTCGACATAGTTGAGCTCTGTAGGACTCAACGGCATCTCATCACCCCATGATCCTATCTAGTCAATGGGGGGAAGAACCCAAGGATCAAAACAAATAAAAATCATACTGATAGGAGCAACGTTCAGAGGTGGGAGTGAAAATACACCCATGATGGCAGGATCTTTAAAGAGCCTAGCTCCCACACTCTCTAATGGAATGGAGGTATGCTCCACGAAAGACACGTTTCCTTCAGAAGAGGAGGCGAAGAAAGACAGCTGGTCTACTATGACAATCTTCCCCTGATGAGGGAAACAAATGACACGAAATAGAGATGAATCCACGGCTCGCATGGCATATGTTCGGCTTCGGCCCGAAAGGAGGTTGTAAGTTAGATTAGCATCAACGACTTCAAATTCCACTTCGACAGTCTTCCCTTCCAAAGTAATAGGCAAACGTTGGAGGATACCATAAGGGCGAGACTCTCTCCCATCAAAGGCTTCCAAGGTTGTAGAAGACTGACTCAAGGTCGGAGAACCAATAGCCTTCCAATAAGCAACAGACGTAATGCAAGTTGAAGCGCCTTCATCAATGACCGTACGATGAATCGTTTTAGAGTTGATGATGACCTTGATAAGGAAGACAATCTGGTGAGGCAGTCTCGGCACATGGTTTTCGAGATCAAAAGTGATCAGATCCGAGTCGGCCATGTCAATGCCACTGATGGATGATAGCAAGGACTTCCTCTAGGAGGGGCAGCTCTGGAGAACTTCTAGAGCGGGCATAACTGACAGAGCCTAGGCTAAGTCCTCAATGATGCTGTAGTGCTGAGCAACACAAGCATTAGGGTTGTAAGAAGATTTCTGGAGTACACCTTTAGGAGGGGTTCGAATAGGCATCTTAGTGCTAGGTCTCTCGATATGGAGCGGACCAAAACTGGGCGAAGGAGCGCTTGAAGGGACCTCAGGCTCTTTCCCGGCAGGCGACGGATATTCTTTTGCTCGAGTACTAATGTGAACGGGAATCGTTCCAGCCATGAACACTTGAGAACCAAAGGGAGAAGAGGATTGGGACGGGTCAACCACCATTTGCATTTGCTGCGAGGGGAAAGGTTCTTTTAGCACCGCAGGAGTCATAGGAGCACCTTTCAACAAGTGACTAACTTCAGACCACCTGGGGCAGTCTTTGGTGTAGTGATCCTCGTTGCAAATAAGACAAGGATACTTGGGCTTGCATTTGGCTCCTTCCTTGGGTGGAGGTTTAGGGGAATCCTGCTTGGGTTGATCAACTTTATTTTTCCCTTTTCCCTTCTTTTTTCCTTTCGAGGCTTTATCCACCATGGTGGACTGGATGGCGTTAACCTCAGAAGTATTACCAAAATTAGACATAGCCTAAGAAGTATTTTCGTTCAAAGCATTCGAGTTTTACTCCCAGGGTTCGCGGAAGATTTCTTAGAGGACGGATTTACAGAAACAATGACACCATCAACAGATGGCTTTGGCAGAGCTTTGGAAGTTTCGGGCCTTGGGGCATCAGGAAAATAATCATATAGCGTACCAGACTAGGAATAAACCAAGTCAAGGTACTGAGCATACACAATAGCCTTCTCTTTAGTTACACATGCCCCCATAGCGATGTCCTGTGCGATCGCAGGGACAAAGGAGGTTGTAAACCAATCAGTCAGGAGTTGATCAAGAATAAAAAATTTAATCAAACGATGACGCCATATCCATTCATGTATATGATCGGAGATGTGCGTGGCCGTATCCTATTTAAGGGACATGAGGAGATGTGTGCCTGTCTCATAACAAATTGGCAACTGAAAATGAGTTAAAAATTCCATCGCCAATGAGTTGAAATCTTGAAAAGATCTGCGAGCTAGCTCAATATACCATTTAGCAGCATAGCCAGTGAGAGTCCTTTGAAAAAGGCAAAGCTAAACTGAATTGTCAAGCCACGAATTTGACGAACACCATAGATTATAAGTCATAACGTGGGCTTGGGGGTCTTCTCCAGCTTTGCCATCGAATTTGGGACAATCACCGGGAATCTTAGTTGGAACTAGTGGCCAGTACGGATTATGAAGAATAGGATCATTGGTCAGTTTGTACACATCCGGTAGCTCCAATTTTGCTAAGAAGGGTAACTGAGGATTAAAGGACATCTGTGGCCGCGGGTAAGAGGTAGCACCAGGGTTCCAACTAGTTGTTGGTTTCCCCCATTGATTTTGTCCGGACAGACCTAGCCCATAGGGGTTCTGTCCGTAGGGATTTTGTCCATAGGGGTTATAGCCATAACTGGACGGCTGACCCTAGATTTGCCCCCTAGCATTCCATTGATTACCAACTTGACCTGCAGGAGCAACATACGGTTGCTGGTAATTCTGATAAGGACTCACCTGCATTTGTTGATAATTTTGATACGGGTCAAACTGAGCTTGCCCCTGGGATTGCTGGAAACCATAAGTTTGTTGGGCTCCATACTGAGCCTGGGGGCCAGGTTGTGTTTGATAAGGAGGTAGAGATTAAATCCAAACTTGCATTTGAAGACCAACTTGGGTCTGGGGCCCAGCCTGGGGCTGAAAACCGGGTGGAGGTTGGGAAGCAACAACCATTTGCATGCTCGGTTGCGCAGGCCTAGAGAGATGTCATTGAGAGGATTGGGATTGAGCCACCTGGCCAGAAGGTTGTCCTGGTTGAGATTGAGATTGGCCCATCTACCTAGAAGGTTGAGCCTACTGGGTGTTGGGTTGTCCTTGCACAACCGAGGGTTGTCTTGATGGACCAGATGGCTGAGTGGACTGGACAGTTGGTTGGCCTGATTGAATCTGGGGTTGACCAACTTGTCTAGATGGTTGACCAGAATGGATAGTGGGTTGGCCTTGCTGTACATAAGGTTGACCACCCTGCCCAGAAGGGTATCCCTGCTGGACCCCAGGTTGTCCTTGTTGCATGTAAGGTTGTCCTGGATTTCCAGAGGGTTGTCGAGAAGGGTATCCCTACTAGACTCCAGGTTGTCCTTGTTGCATATAAGGTTGTCCTGGATTTCCAGAGGGTTTCCCGAGATAAGTAAAATATGAACCACCATAAGCCGAAGGTTGTCCCTGGAAGGGTTGTCCTTGTGGGCCTCAAGGTTGCCCTGGATAAGAAAGTCCGTAATACTGCTGCCCATAGGGAGGCTACATGTAAGACAGCTAACCTTAATAAGGTGGTCCTTGAAGATTCGCAGGGGGTACTTGGCCACCACTGTACCCAGAGGTACCCCAAGAAATAGCTAACGGGACTGAGACCTCAACAGCAGGCTGAGATGGCAAGGATTCGGCAAGATAAAGGTGATGCCGTACGGGATCGTAGTAATGGAACGGACCTTGTGAGCTCGGATTCTGGGCAGCATGAAAATACTGATCGTATGCCCCCCCTACTGGAATGGAACTAGAAGAAGGTGGGGCATTAAGCATAGGATCGACAACTCCAGATGTAGGTACCGACTGGCCACTATTTGCCGAACTAGGGGACGGACTAGCAAAAGTGGTCACAACCGAGGATGCAGTGACGACACTAACAACATGGGCTGAAGAAGCTACACAGACAGTTGGAATAGTTGGGACTAAAGTGACAGATGTATTGTGAATTTGAGGAATAAAAGATCCTGAAGTCGGAGTGATGTTGTGATCCCACATAGAACCCGTAAAGAAGGTCCTAGAACCAATAACATCCCTCAAAGCCCTATAGCGTAAGGGCAACGTGACATCGATAGGGGTGACACTAAAGGGTGGAGTTTCCACTGAGATAGGAGTTTCAGCACTCATCACAATGGATGCTTCACTCGTGATGGGGGATGTGTCATCCATATCAGAGGAAGACATTGGGACCGAAACACTAGGAGGAGTAATAGGAATATCCTCTTCCGAAGGCTCCCAAATGGGGTTCCAATGGATATCATAAAAATCATCTTCTGGAGCACGAGAGTTCAGCAATTGGATACTTGCAATAATAGGGAGAGTACCACTACCAACTGGTGTCTCAGGAGTAACAGAAGAAGGAGATCCTTGGTCACTTGGAATGGGAGACGGGATCGATGATTCCGCCAGGATGATTCGATTCAAAAATCCTAGGCAAACTAATGAGAAAGGACCCTACTCAAGCTAATGCAAACAAGATCTAACAGGGTAAATGTGAACGTGGCCGAATAAATTTTAAGACACAAGGACACAGCTTGACCTTTTCATCTTTAAAGAGTCGAGAAAAGGACAAAAAGATGACTCTAGTTGCCTTCAAATGTTTAATGAGCCTGAAGTGACAAATGCTCAGATGAGCCTTTTCTTTTAGGGAGTCTGAAAAGGATCAAAAGTGACTACCCTAGATAACTAGGCAAAAGGTTTACCAGACAATCCGTAAAACTGCATATACACCTTGGCAATCGTATGAAAACCAAGGACTTTCCGTACGGCAGTCAATCTTCCCGAATGTTGTGTTCGGTGCGTTACGGGTCGTAAGGCGGCAGACCTGACTTCCTATGGATAAAGGATGATAACCTAGTTGGGTCTCCCCTTATACTCGACGATACATGGGAGCACAATTCCGTACTAGACCACTATTGAGTCACAGAAGGAGGAATCACCCAACCTTGAGTGGAAACAAAAGTGACTAGTTTTAATGACGCCGGAGCACGTCTCTAGCCTAGACCTCTAAATAGTGTGCGTTATGTTCCAATGCATTGTTAGATTCATTCAGTTCATTTTAAAGTTGATCTTGGATTATGCTTCAGTTTTCAGGCCTTATCGTATGTAATGTCTCAAAATTTCCTAAATGCAAACTATATGCCACAATATATCATTTCATTCGATGAATGCTAGCTATGAGAGAGTTTCCATTCACTTCCAACAATGCAAAAAATTGATCACTAAGAGAAAATATAACAAATTCTCTAATGCACTAAATTCATCAAGAAAAACTAATGCAAATCAATTCCAAAACAATTTTTATTTTTATTTTTGTGTGCTTAAAACAAGCATAAAAATATGTAAATTCAAATCAAAGAAACCTGATCTAAATCTACGATTCATTTTTTAGAATGTAAACTATGCAATTGTAATCTATGCACAATTCACTTGAAAAGTATGCAAATGTAATCTATGCACATTTTTCATTCATATTCTGAAAATGAGAATTCTAATTATGCAAGTGTGATCTATGCAAGAGAATTCTCAAACACAAGATGATTCTAATGTAATCTAAGAACCAATCAAGTGCAAATAAAGAAAATTCGGTGAGAGTTCCAAAGATCAAAAAATAAAAACACTCAAAGGCGATTAACACTCATACACAATTTAGCCTCACCTCACATCCTACAAAATCTCACACATCCTACAAATCTCGCACCATAGATATGGATTTACTGGATTAGGTGCTCCACTTGCAATATAATATTTGAACATGGAGCATTGATCCTTATAATGAACTTCTACTTTACATTTCGTACACCACACCTCTGATATTTATGTTCTGAATTCTTTACCCTTCTTCAGAGCTTGCAATTCCAAGGTCAATGTAGGTTTCTGATTTTATATATAATGTAATCCTATGTGAGTAACTCGAACCAGCAAAGCTTCCAACTTCATCGCAATCTCCAATGCTTCATCTTGAGTCGCAATATTCTTCTGTGTCAATGGTAATCTAATATGTGGTATTAGTGTGACTATGAACCCTTATTTATGATGGTGTGGGGGTATGTCAAAGCTCAGTTGACCCATAAACACCTTGAATCATTGATCCAACTCCCACATAGATTTAATCGTTGCCTGTTTAATTTCTTTAAACTATGTGATGCACTGCGAGTCTGATTCTGGCTTCTTGAACTCTTCTACCAATGCTTTCTTCATTTCATCAAACATAGCGTTCATCTTACTCGCAGAGTATTTCATATATAATGTCAACTCTCTCTCCCTTAGCGATGTGACAAGTTGCGCCTTCAGTACATCATCATTATTAATATGTCTTATTGTCCATACTACTTCAACTACAAACTAGAACCGATCAGGGTCCTATGATCCCAGTACTTTAAAGACATGTAGCTTAATGTCATCAACCATTCTTCTTCTCGATGGACTAGGTGGATGTAGAGGTGGAGGTGGAGGTGTAGGGGAAGTATGGGGAGGGGGATGGGGTGTGAGAGGGGTGGATGGATGGGGAATCCCAAAGATGCTCTCATTCTTCTCAGTTCTTGAATTCGATGCACCTTCAGGATGGATGGAGGAATATCACGGGCTTTTAGGGTTACTTCTTTCTTCTTCTCTCTCAATCTTGAAAAAGGGGTATAGTTAGCCTCAATATAGTTCTTCAAATATGTTTTATATCACTTTCCACTTTGCATAGCTCCTGGTTCTGACTTATTTCTTCTTTTCCCAAACATTAATCTAACTACATCCATAGAATCCCTTTTTCACACAATAACATCTTAATCCAGAGCTTCATAGAATTTAAGAACTTACCTCGTGGTCCTTTGAAGAATCTTCATTCATCTTCACTATAGGATATGATCCCGTCGATTGTGATCTCACTCATAAACCCTCCCAAAATGTTATCAATCCAGAAATCAACAACCCTTGAGATACTGTTGTTGATAAATACGGGTTTTGTTCTCTTTTTCTACAAATTCTCTTGTTTTCTATTTGACCCACTCCTAGATTTCTTTCTTTGACAGATGCCAAATAATATTCCTTTAAGAAGATCTCGGTCCCGGTAACAGAACCATTTGTTGGTTTGTGGGGGCTTGACCCAGGTTCAGAGTGTGGTGCGCACCAACAAAACCCCCAATTACTGGCCCTCTTAGCAATGACCTATAAGTAGATCCCAGTCTCACCCAAAGCGGTTATGGGAGGCTATAGAACCAAGCTTCTGCAACCGGAGGGATATCTGCATAGTGGCATAATGTATTTATTTCTACTATATATTAATCTTATAACTTTGTGTGCATAAGAACTTCATGTAGATAATTATTCTAACAGAATCACAGTAAACCCATAAACTCTGACAAATAACTATTTATGTTACAGTTCTATGCATAATTCAGTGAAAAGCATACATAACAATACTAACAACAACAAATACTGAACACAAAAATATATACAATTCTTTTCTAAAACTTATTCTTTAGTAATATAAATCTTGAGTACATATATGTCTTCAACTTGTGCACCCAAGTCTAGGTGGTCTACGCACTCAACTGCAGACTCTTCCAGGCCTTCGTGCACTTAGCTGCAGAACCTTCTACAAAACTATAGACTATAGATGGGAATACATAGATTCAATTCACTTATAATTACATTTTATGATGCAATTACAAATTATTACATCTCCTTATATACATTTTATATTTACAAAAACCAAGGTCCACATACCATGGATCCACAAAACTTGAACTAATACCTGACACCCATTACAAAATAAGGGATTTGTCCCATCCCCAAAGTCCTAAAAGACCACACAATGAATATATATTCACCAACTCCGTGCAGACTACTCCTTCTTTTGCAAGATCTTTTACCCAAAACTTGGACCAAGTTGGGCCATTCCCAATAGAGGGCTTAGAAGCATCTTCTTACAACTGATAAAAGAGGTGTTTTAGCTTATTAATGATCCAATTGGATCCTAGAACACTCTCTAAGTTTTCATGAACTCTTCAAAAATTATGCCAAAGGCTACAAATCTTGTGAAGATCAAGCTTATCGGAGGTATGCTCATAATAGTTGCAATTGGTGATCAGCACAAAGAAACGAGGACCATTGGTCAAGCGCATAGACCATCAGCCCATGGTAATGTGTGCTATCACAAATTAGAAAATCTAGAGGTCATTTCAAGAAACAGGGGTCGTTTCTGATAATCGCATATCACAAGGCAAACCCGTCAAAGAAGGAAAGGCTGCAAGCACCCGGACCTGAAAAATCATAAAAATGCAACGAATATCGTTTTGATTCCATTAGAAGCGAGGTCCCACAAAAACTCACAGGATATCTAAAGGGCTTCGAGTGGTAAGGACTTTCAACCGAGTCCCACCCGATGCCATAAAATGGTTGCCATGCATCCTGCAGAAGAGATAAAACCGCACATCGGACGGATAAGCATCATGTTACTTATCCACTTGATATGGACGATGATAGTAGCATTTAGAGGCTCTAGATCAATGGCGAAGACATGTTTCGATGGATGAATGGATTTGACGAGGTTAATAGGCAGAGTTATATAGGATCTGAAGTTCGATGTGGATGATGCGTTGGCAAAAGGTCATGTTTCATGGGCATTCCTGGAGTTAATGGAAAAAATGGTCGTTTCAAACATGCCCAAGAGAACTAACACTCATCCGTTATGAAATAGGTGGCCACCTCCCTGTGAGGCGTTATACAGTGACTGATTACGTAGAATAGAGGGATTCAAATGGATAGAGGCAGGGGAACCAGAAAGTCGGGAAGCATAAACGAATAGTCAGAAAGCATATTGGCTTTAAAGCCACAAGCTGACAAAGAGAGCAGTAAGCAGAAAGTAGAATAGTAGGAAGTAAGCCGAAAGCAGAGACAAAAAGCCGAACTGACCTGAAGAAGCAAGGGCAACATTGAACCAGAGTCAAGACAGAGACAGAGAGAGTCAGAGAGTCTGTGTGCTCCAGAGAAGACTTGACAGGTTCAAGCGCACTCCTCTATAATGCCTGTCATGTATGAGTCTCAGATTGGGCTCATACTACTTTGACCAATAGAGGTCGAGAGTCAGTAAGGATAGTCTGTGTACTCCAGAGACTTGGGGGATCCAAGTACAGTCTTGCTGATTTATATCTATTGTGTGGGACTCAAATTGAGCTCACTGTTTTAAAAAATCTGCTTGAAAACATAATAGAGAGGCCATCACTGAAGGCTGGATCGGGAGATGTAGCCCAGGAGTATTGAGTGAACTCCTTATTAAACTTGTTCAGTTTTATATGTTTTCCTGTTATGTTTTGTTTAACCGCTTTATTGCCTATATATTTCACAATTTTATCAATCTGTTGCATAAAATAACATAGGCACATCCACACACATGATTCTGTAATAGCTTATTAATTGTCTTAGATCAATTTTAGATCAAGTGGTATCAGAGCTTTAGGTTGCTAAGGTTAGACAAGCATGTGATGGATTTTTTTGTTGAATGCTAACTAGGACAAAGCTCAAATTAGGAGAAGGAGAGTTGGTTGAAGCTAACCCAGAAACTGGAAGAGTCTATCCTAAGAGGAAAATGGCAGAAGAAAGTCCCTTGGAATCAGACTCCTAGTTCATGGACAGTTTCATGACCATCAGAGCCATGGTAGAGGAAATGTATAGAGAATTTAAGAAAGGTCAGGGTGAAGATTCTTCAACTTCCCAGCATGACAAAGGAGTAGAAGTATATCTCCTAAATGACCATTCTAAACGCAAAAAGGAAGGAAGAAAAACTTCCCACAAAAGCAAAAAGATGCAAAATTGTGAAAAGGCTGAGACAAACCTCCAAGTAATGATCAAAGGAAATCAAATTAAGAATTTCTCAAAAAAGAGACTCAAAACCAGTCAAACAAGACTCCAACACACTGAAGCAGCCGAGAAAATGTATCCAAAACAAAAACCAAGCTCAGGAGGCTCAAAACCAAGAAAACTTCAAAAGTTCCCAGGCCTAGCGCGACTGTCAGGCTGCAACTAGCGCCTTTTAAGGATTGGCGCGGGTTGTATATGAGAAACTGGTGCTAATTGTTGCGACTGTAATGATATAAAAGCATTCCAGCAAAGTTTGCTATGCAAAAATAAAAAATGAGCAACCCAAAGCTAGGCCAACAATAACCAGGTAAACCAAGAGGTGAGAAACAGCAAAAGAACTCAACCCAGAAAGCTAACCAAGCAGGTAAAAACCAAGAAACAACCAAAAAGACAAGAAAAGCTCCCCAACAGAGTCACCAAATTGTTGACGAGGTAAATCCCCTCTACGGACAGAGGCGATCCCTACTAGCCCAGACTGGGTCTAGCAACAATCTTACAACGCTACAGCACAAGTTCCTAATTGCAAATTAAATACCAATGACGAAGGCCTACCTGGATTCCAACGCTAATGCTTGTAGAAGAGGTGGCACTCCCATTCCTTTTCTCCGGCAGATCATGATCCCCACGATCTCTGTGAATGGACACCTGCACATACAAGAAATGACACAAACACAAACATAAAATCCATCTTATGAAACTATATATCAGTCAGAAAGGATATAACTCATCATCATCACAAAGAACAATAAGAGTGGAACCATAACCAATAGTCGTCTATTAATAATAATCAAAGAAGAATTCAACCATAGTTCTGACCTTAGATCCTCCTTTGGCTGGGTGATCAGCAACACATGTCTTGCAAAGCTTGTTGGGAATGGGAACAAGCCTCTCTCTCCTTGGTTATTAGAAAAGAATCTCCTTATTTAGATTTGGCCTTATGGGAATGAAGAAGGCTCTTGCAGCATGAAGCTCTTGGTAACTTGACAATTCTCAATCTCTGGAACTCTAGAACTAGCTTGCCAAGGAAAAAGGTCAAGCTTTTATAGATGGAGGAAGGGGAGTTGGGATCATCCACAATATTAATGGGATTGGCTTTATCACTAAATAAGCTTCCATGAGAGGTGGTAAACCACTTCCTCTCTATGGAAACCCATAGCCAAACCACCCAACTCAAGATAGATTCAGTCCAGGAATTGGTTAGGATGAATCTTCCACCGTTTGTTTGTTAAAAAACACCACTGATTATGGTTGGCAAGAGTGCGACTCTGTGATAGAGCGCCAACTGGCGCGCCCTCTTTGGAGGATTTCCCCCATTGGCACGAGGGCTGCACTATGGAACCGTGCCAATGGAAAAAGGGCTCTTTTTAGGGGTTTTTAGCAGGAGATGTCTTCAGGGCAAATGAAGCTCAAGTTCAGGGGATTACAATGCAAGTGTTTGGAGGTCATGTCACTTCTCATAGGTCCCGAAATGAGTCCTCCAAGATGCGGGAGAGGTGTAACAGGGACGGTGACAAATTGCTGTGTAACAGGCCCTATTCTGTTGACATCACTACCTCTATTCTAGAAGAACGATCGAGAGGGAAGTGTACTCTAGTTGTGACTTCCACTCTTTTTCGGTGCCTCAAATCAAGGAAAGGGAATCATCATTTCCCTTTGACTTGATTTTTTCATGCTCGTGATACATACACTTGATGGTCCAATGATACAAAAAATTGTACCAGTGATTCCTGGGTGTGTATGAGATGTTTCAGACCTCATGAGGGGGTGGCCCTTTAGGTATCCCTCCACATGCCCGGATGACTTCATATTATGCTACAACCTGATATCAAGTTTTGTAGATTCGATGGGATCGGTTCCTGCCACTTGCAATGCTCATAGCATGCATGTCTCCTTCACATATGATCCATTTAGTTTTGTAGATCCCTTTCCTCTTCAACATGGCTTCTTTGGTTGTTCTACCCTCCCTCCCACCCATTTTTTGAGGGAAGGGCCATTATGTCTCATGTACTTAGATGTTATTGTATTTAGTACTAACTCATGTTTTTCTAGGCACATTATGTATATGGGATACATTGTATTATTTCATGACTCATTTATGCCAACATGTGATGTACCATTCAACATGTACTTTAGTGCTCAGTTTCTTTTTTCTAGGCACACCATTATTACATGTTCTCATTTATCTCAACAGGTATGGGTATGCCTCCCATGCCTCATTTGATATTAGGTACCACAACAAAAAAGGAGACTTACATCACTTAGTTAGTCCCTCCCCCTCTACCCTCTTTCAATTCAGCTCCGTTGGTCTCTCTCTCTCTCTCTCTCTCTCTCTCTCTCTCTCTCTCTGACTCCCCTTCAGTGTCTAGTGATTGTGTCCTTACAACGTACTTGAGACATATGTTTTTCTCCTAACACTCGTACGTTTAGGAGCAATCTATTATCATCAAAAAATGGTCATCTAGCCATAAGTTAGTAGATGGATCGAAGTACACCATGTAGGGCCAATTTTACCATAGTAAAATTACTTTCACTATAGGAAATCACTTAATAAACCACATTTCTTAGGTTATTTCTAGTTAAACCCATGAGGTATAATTAAATAAATCATTATTTATTTAATTATCCTCTAGGAATAATTAATTAAGCCACTGCTTAACTAATATTCCTTGTCATATTTGACCCAATCATGAGAAATAATTAAGAGAATCATTATTTTTCTTATTTTTCTCTAGGAATAATTAATTAATCATTATTTAGTTATTATTCCTAGTCAAGTTTGACTAAATCCTCTAGGAATACTTAAACAAATCATTATTTGTTTATTATTCCTTAAACACATTCCTTGAGATGATAAATAAATTGGTTAATTATTTATTATTTTTAAATAAAAGTATTTAACCAATTTAAATACTTTTTCCCTCTAACCAAATATAATAAAATATTCCAAATAGTTAATTCTAGAATTTGGTTAATAATATTTTATTATTTTCCATTATTCAAGAATAACCTAATATTTTGTCATAAATTGGAGGGGTTTACATCCATTCTTCACTTTGGATCATTTTCATTGTTGCACTCACTATTGTAACTTTGATTATAATCACTGTCGCTTACCATTTATTTTCATTCTTAAGTTCCCATTTGAGCTCTACACACATTTTGCTGGATTTATGCATTGTAGAGAGAAGAAACCTTACAAAGCTGAAGGCATTGAGGATAGCCAAGAACCCATCCCACATGAGGGGGATGGTAACATCATTTGTTCCCTTCACTAGTGTCAGGTAATAAAATATATTCTTTATATTTGGTTTCCTTGTCAAGTTTGACTAAATCCTCTAAGAATAATTAAACAAATAATTATTTGTTTATTATTCCTTAACCACATTCCTTGAGATGATAAATAAATCATTTATTTTTATAATTATAAATAAAGTATTTAACCAATTTAACTACTTTTTCCGTCGAACCAAATATAATACAATATTCCAAATGGTTAATTCTAGAATCTGGTTAATAATATTTTATTATTTTCTGTTATTCAAGAATAACCTAATATTTTTTTTATAACTTGGGGGGTTTTACATCCATTCTTCGCTTTGGCTCATTTTCATTGTTGCAACTTTGATTCTATTCATTGTCACGTACCATTTCTTTCCATTCTTTGCTTCACATTTCAGCTCTACACACATTTTTCTAGGTTTATGCATTGTAGAGAGAAGAGACTCTACAAAGTTGAAGACATTGAGGAAAGCCAAGAACCCATTCCACAGAGGGAGACTGGTAACATCATTTTTTCCCTTCATTGGTGTCATATAATAAAATCTATTCTTTTATATCTAGTTTCCATTGAGTTATTGGAGTTATTTTCACTTAATTCCATATTTCATCTTACTGTTTAACTATTTCTATTCCATAGATCAAGATTTTGGTAGTTTTTGTTTCTATCATTTGGTGTAGATCCGTGCTGTTTTACAACCATTTTTACTATTAAGGTTGTTTTTCATCGACAATCTAAAGTGGTTTCTTTTCATAGATTCTTGATAAGAATACCATACAACACTTAGTCTTCATATTTCAGCTTATCCATAGTGTCCTTTGATTCCTTGATCGCGAGGGAGAGATTCGTGACATTTTTTGTTGGTGCTTCATCCTCACATACTTGCACGTCCTGAACTCTGCTGCAAGTCTGAGAAATGACTTTCTCCAGCTATTCTCATTGCTGCCTTGCTTCCTCCCTATCCTTGGCCAATTGCTCAAGTTCCTTCTTCATCAATTCTTTTTCTGATTCCTCCTTTGATTTTAACAACGACATACACTTCTCTCATTCCTACAATTTTTTGGTGATACCTTGGTGAAATTCATGCAGCATCTGGAGGGGTAGCGTAACGACATTCATTAGGACACTATGCCATGATTTTTCTTGCTCTTTGTTTACTACTTCTTCAAACTTCAGTGCCCCAACTCGCACCTGTAACATCCTAACTTTGTAAGTTGTTTCTAGTATTTGTTCTAGCTGCAACGAGTGGGTTACCTTCTTTGGTTACCTCTCTGCCTGGGGCAATGCCTTCAATTCTGCAATGCCCTTCTACACCTCAGCTAATATTTCTTTGTAGTGATCATCAATCTTGTCCCAAGTTTCCATGTTGATCTCCTAGATATTTTCTGCTATCTTTTCAATGTCCCCGTTAGTGAGGATGAGTGACACTGCTCCCTTACTCTTATTCGCCTTCTACTTCTTTCTTGGCCACATTTTCACCACAAAGTTAAAATATTCTAATACCTTCACATCACTAAGGTGTTCTTCATGTTCCTTCCCTCGCCATGTTTCCTCTGATTCTTCATCGATATCTCTTTTACTAGTACTTACACACTGTGAGGTACCCTTCTTTATTTTAACTACTCCAATCACTTTGATGGGTGGAGTCATCCATTCCTCCAACCAGTTCTGCACTATGGCAAGGAGATCATATTTTGTTACTAGGTATGGCAATGGATGCCCTGTCTCCATTGGGTTCTTCATCGCATTCACATATGCCCTATGAAAGTTTGCCTTAAACTCCGTGATATGACAATACTATTTATACAAGCTTGGTGACAGTCTGGGATTTTTATTCACCACCATATGGAGATCCATCGCCATGACCACAAAGAAGATCTTATTCTCTGTTACACATGTCAGCTCCTTTGTAAACAATAGCGAAGCATACATCACTGCTTCACACACATCTACCTCAACAGTTAGAAATTGAGAATCTTTCGGCTCCTTCCAGGCAACAAGTGCGATAAGAATTAGCATCCAGGCATAGTGTAAGGTCTTTCCTTCTTCCTATGATTCCCTACAATTCATCAAAAACTCCCTGTATAGATAGCCAACCTAGTTGAACTGGACCCCTATTCTACACTTCTCAGCCAATGACACTATTGCTATAGGCACCTCATTGGCCCTGCACTTTCTCATCATTTTCCTTGCTAATATATGTGCGGTGAAGCGCACACCCTAATCCTTGATAGAGTTTATCTCATATCCAAAGGATTTTTTCACTAATCCAAACTTTTCCTTTGTCATCTAGTTCATCTCCTTTTCTTTTTTTACCCACGAATTGATCTGTAGGGTCCTTTCCTTGTTATGGCAGCATTGTTATTCTCTTGATGAGAATCTCATCAATTGGGATCATCATCCCTATCAAAATACAATCATCATGTACCAGTGCGAGGAGTTGTCATACATAGATTGTACTCAATGGGATTTGACCGAAGTGTGGTACATTCAGCATGTTCAAAAGCCCTAATCTCTACACTCCTAAAACACATTGTTGTGGTTCCAATCTTGTAACAACGCTATCCGAGTAGTAGACTTTTGTCAGGTACGTACTGAACTCAAACTGCGGGTATTTTCCTCTGTCATTGAAATTCCAGGCTTCCGTTTTGAGTTGGGTAATCTTCCATAACACTTCTCCTTAAAAAGACACCTCCTCTGGCAATAGTGGCGTATAAGTAGAAAATTTCCTTTTCTTTGGATCCCTAACCTACTTTCTTCCCGACTTTCTTGGTGGCATGTATGCTGGGAGCATAGAGGGAATATCCACATCCTTTGTCTCCTTCTGCTGAAACTTGGCTTCTTCCTGACTATCGTGGACCTACTAAGGTCCCCCTGTAGCATTGGTTTCTTTCCTTTCTGCATGGTCCTTTTTCCTTTATCCTCTGCACTTCCTTTTGCATCTTCTTTTGTGATTATGTTCTTAATTCTACTGGAGAGACCTCATCTGGTGTCCTCTGCTTCATCTTCTACATCTATGATTGTGGTTGTGCTTACGGTTGTACAAGCACCTTTCTTGGTGACCTTAAATGTGTCAAGGGCATGGGTACATTTTCCCCTGTGGTTTTTCTTGCTTTTGACTCCATGATACCAGCTAGCCCTTTCTTTGTAAATATACTAACCAATTCTTCCCAACTCCTCTCAGACATGCAATAGCTATTCTTCAGTTAGGCACACTTTTCGATCTCTCTAGGTAGAAAAGTGTAAAATGCGGCACGAGATGTTATTTTTATAACAATTTTGAATTTCCAACCTCATGATTGGCTTAGATTTGGCTTATTTAATGCAGGTATGAGCTACATACAACCAATTGTGCTTCATAAATTCTTTTCTCCCGCACCCCTCAACGGTAATTTCCTCCTAGCAGTGCCCATCAGCCTTCCAACATTCATATTCTAGCTAACTTTGTTAGTTTTCCCCCTTGGGACAATCACCTTTTCTTCATCTTGGCTCCTTTTGAATTCACCATACTCCTGAGTATCACGCAGTAATCTTCCTTTGGTGAAGTCCCTTCCTGTAGAGTACTTTATAGTCGTGTGCCCACTTTCAACTACAGGTGGCACTAAAACTTCCTTTCCTTCATTTTTCAGTGTGAAGCTCTAGGGACATAGTCCTCATTGTATATCTTCAATCTACTACCATTCACTCATCCTAGAATCATCTGACCATTCAACTTTGCGAGGTGAACAACAACATCATCTGAAATGTTCTTGTTGATATAGGGCCCCAACCAATGTGTTTTAAATTTTCCTAGAACTTCACCAACTTACTGGCATATAATAATACCAAATCCCCTTCCCGAAATATCTTCTTCTTGATAAGCTTTTAATGCTAGGATTTCTCCCTTGCTTTGTCCACCTATTGATGGAATCTTCCTATGAATTTGTCTTCTTCTAAAGCTAGTATCTGCAACATTATTTCCTTCAAGATGTCTGGGTCTACCATATTTGTGACAACTACAATTCTCAAACTCCGCAGAATGTATTCCATAGGAATAATTGGTTCTTGCCCATATACCAACCTGAAAGGTGTCTTCCCAATCAATTTCTTGCATGTTGTTATGCATGCCCAACTACACCGCTAGAATCCTGATATCTCAGTCATCTATGTTAATGTTGCACACCTTAGTCAATGCATTCTCCATAATCTTATTGAAAGCTTCGACTGTCCCATTTTCCTAAGGATGATAGGGAGTTCTCTTCTGATCGTAAAATTGAAATTCATCAATTAGTTCTTCAATCATTTTATTCAAAAAATCTGTTCCCTAGTTGCCCATCAAGATCTTCGCACAACCAAATATGGACAATATATATTCAAAAATGAAATTCGCAGTGGTTCTGTGCTACAATCCTTCACTGATTTTGCCTTGGCCCACCTTGTCAAATAATCAATCATGGTGTTGATATATCTTGCACCAGTCCTTTTTGTCGGTGGTCTTATAGGTCCAACAGGGTCAATTTATCATTTATTGGAAGCATGCAAAGTCAGCTGTGGTACTAGTGGCATTTCATCTCCTCCAGATGGCTTTCTTGTAGATTGACATACATCACATGCTTCACAAAAATCTTTTTCATCCTTATGCACTATAGGCCACCATCAAATATAAATAATATGCACAGTGGATTTCCTACATAGTTCCTAGCTATGACTCCTCCATAAGATTCTGCCAGAATGCTTTGTCTTTCATGTTCAAGGACGTACTTCATCCGGTCCCATTTTATACAAGTCTCCCACTGTGAGTGAGAAATCAACTGCTCAAACCACCAATTCCTTATTTTTCTTTGTAGTGTACTCCATGAGCGCAATTCCTATGGAAAAAAACTAACTAATATCCACAAAGTGATCACCTACAACTTTACTTATGAACAACTATGCTTCAAGCAAGTTATCTTAAATATTTGTAGGTTCTTCTCCTATCTCTATCTTGGATAGATGTTTAGGGCTAACATTCAATCTTCCCAGCTTCATTATAACTTCAAAGTAATATTCTTGGAATAATAACAACCATCGACACATCTTCCCTCCTAAAACATGCTTATTCACCAAGTACTTTAGTGCATAATGATCTATGGACATCTTAAAGTGTGCTCCCAACAAGTAATGTTTGAACTCCTACAATGCATACACCATAGCTAACCCCTCCCTTTCTATCATGGTATAATTTTTTTTCTGCCTTAGAGAACATCCTACTTGCAAATTCTATGGGATGATCAATATCCCCTACTCCTAGATGCGCTAGTACTACTCCAAAACCTATGCAAGATGAATCAAAATGCACATGAAACTCTTTCTTCCAATCTGAGAAAACTAGAATTGGTGTAGTCACCATATTTTCTTTCATTACATCCAAGCTCTTCTAGCATTCTTCATCCAACTGGAAGGTCACAACCTTTTTTCAGTAACTTCTCCATTGACGTAGTTATCTGTGCAAACATTTTAATAAAATTCATGTAGTAACCAGTGTGTCCTAGTGTATTACATAATTTTATTACTGTTTTGAGTGCTGGCTAGTTCACAATGACTCCTATCTTCACCAGATCCACCATCAATCCTTGTTTACAAACCACATGTCCCAACAACATTCTGAATGGCACACAAAAGATTTATTTCTTCATATTCAATGATATTTGATACTTCCTACATGTATCCAGCATCAATATGAAGCTCACCACATGCTTCTTTAATATCCCAAATACTGTCCAATCATTGAGGTAAACTTCCAGAAATTTGTGTATGTACTCCTTGAAAACTATAATTATAACCCAAGAAAGAATAGCAGGCACATTCTTTAATCCAAAAGGCATCACCTTGTACTGATAAGAGCCCCACTCTGTCACAAATGTTGTTTTATGTTTGTCTTCTGGTGCAATTTTGATCTGATGATACCTTGAGAAGCCCTCTATAAAAGAGTAAGCCTCTTCTCCTCCTATATTGTCCAACACTTCATTTGTAAATGGTCTAGGAAAATGGTCATGCAGGCATGCATCATTAAAATTCCTCATGTCCACACATATTCTAATTTCCCCTTTCGCCTTCTTCTCTTGAACTACCATGGGACTTACCAACTCAAACTATTGAATAGGTTCAATTATCCTCGATGTTAACATCTTGTCCAATTCTTCTTTTATCTTTTCCTTATATTTTAGATTCAGTCTATAAGGCCTCTGCTTAACACGCTTTGCATCAGGCTTCAGAGGAATCCTCATAACTACCAAATCCCCTACGATAACTTTCATGTGTGAAAATTTAGTGGGAAACAACTCCTTGTATTCATGTAACAAATCCGTTATCTTGCTGACATTGTCTTCATTGCAGTAATATGCTATGTTTGTGTATTTCAATTCAACCTTTGTCCCTATATTTACCATCCTTGTCTTCAATGGCTTCATTATATCATGCATCTCTCTCTTAGGTCCATTTACTTTACGGTGCCCCTCAGAATATTTGATATCAATTTTGTGAGGATATTCATCCTCTTCTGTAGTGAGATTATAGTATTCTCTCACATTTCATACCTATGCAACCCAATTAGGTTGACAAATAACTGGAACTTTGTTTTCAAAAATCTTCTTCTTAACTATATTCAGAGTTGCATCTATATTTGGATAGTCATCTTAAAATATGAATGTCATCACAAATACCATGTCAAAGCTCAGTTTCCAGATACCAATTCTGACATATTGTCTCCAAGGTATGGATGAAGCCATGCACCCATTCTTCTCATTGAATTTCTCCCCAATATGCCATATAGAGTTCTATGTGGTCTCCAGGATCATTCTGGCCATCATACTTGTCTGTGAGCTCTGTTTCTACTTGTCCAAATCTTACCCACGACAACCTCCTACAATTTTTCCAATTTCCTATATTCTTCTTGTGAATATCCCACCATATAGTAGGGGTAGCTCTGAGTGCTTGATCCAGAGATAACAACCTTTGACATTTTACTACCTATCTTTCATAATCTCTAAAGTCAGTATTTACATCAGCCAAACCATCTTGTAAAGGTAAATCACATAGCTCAGATGCCATGAAGTGCACTACTTTAGTGACCCTTGCACATTGCCTTGTAGACACTTCATGCAATCTGTTCTACCAGTTCTCCAATTCCTCTTATGAATATGAGGTGTAGGAATTATCTTGCTCCCAAGTCATATTTCCATCTATAGTGGGATTGATCCACTCTTCTTCCTTCGTTGTGATCTGACATATATTATCAACATCATCCGTGCTACATTCATCTTTGACAGGCTTTGTATACCTCACCCATTCTTATGGATCCACTGGAACAATAACCCTCATTTTATTGCTTTCAAATATCATTTACCTTTTCTTCATATTAATTATATCCATGTTAGAAAATTCCCAATCCAATCCAAGCAATGCGGGGTAAGGATTACTATCATCTACTATCTCAATCTCTTCGAAGTCAATCGTAGTGTGCACTCTGTCAATGTCCACTGTGCCATTAGACAACCTAGCTAGGGCTTATATTTTCTGTTGATTTTCCATCTTTAGTGAATAGTAGACCATTGCAGCTTCAATTTCCCCATGAATTCCCAAGTCTTCCTTGGAAATACATTGGCATCAGATCCCATATCTATGATAAATTGATCCATGTCATACTCTACAATCTACACTGTAAGCCTCATTTCTTTCCCCATTCTCTTCTTGTGTCTATCAGATTATTCATTGTGTGCATCTCGCTATGTGGGGCCTCCTTAAAAGCACATGATTCTATGAGTTCCTGTCATCCCTCCACAACCTTTTGATTCCTCAATAGTTTCATGTGTGCTGGTAGATAAGACTTCAAAATATTTAGATCCACCTCCTGTGTCACAACTGATACTATCTCATGATTATCCTTCTGAGTTGGATGCGTGGTAGAGGTCGAGGCCCCATCATCGATAAAAATTCACCTCGCCTCCATGAATTCTTTCTTTTCCTTCAGGATATCAAATTTGGGACCTTTTTCAGTATTTTTCCTTATCCACATATCCTCATCTTCCTTTTTTCCATCATCCTTATCATTCCCAGTCGTGTTCTGCTTCTTGTTACAATGGTGACGCGCAGTTGATCTTCTCTTGGTCAACAATCATCATTTGGACATTTTCTGTAGGTTGCTGGCTTCTTCTCTCCTGCATTTTCACAATAAGGATAGGACATTCTTTTATCACATGATCAAAAGACTTACAATAATTGCAGGTCGTCATGGGGTTTTGACAATCTCTCACGAAGTGTCCTGCTTATCCATAGATATAACAGATAATATGGCCATGTCCTTGACTAGCTCCTCCTCCTCATTCCCATCCTCAACCTTGAAATACTCCTCGACCAGTGTATTGGCCTAGCTCTTCATGTGCGTGTCCTTTAGCTTCCAGTCTATAACTATTAGCAGTGCGCTCCATCATTAAGACATAACTTTGAAAAATTTTCTCATCATGGCCTATTGATATACATAAGTTACAAAACAACTAATTCGAGGCTTGTATATATTTTTTTAATAAGTAGCATTCTTCAAAGCGATGCTTGCCTCACATCCTACAAATCTCAGACCATAGATATGGATTTACTGGATTCGGTGCTCCACTTGCAATATAATATTTGAACACGGAGCATTGATCCTTATAATGAATTTCTACTTTACATTTCGTACACCACACTTCTGATATTTCTGTTCTGAATTCTTTACCCTTCTTCAAAGCTTGCAATTCCAAGGTCAACGTAGGTTTCTAATTCTATATATAATGTACTCCTATGTGAGTAACTTGAACCAACAAAGCTTCCAACTTCATCGCAATCTCCAATGGTTCAGCTTGAGTCGCAATATTCTTCTGTGTCAATGGTAATCTAATATGTGGTATTAGTGTGACTATGAACCCTTATTTATGATGTTGTGGGGGTATTTCAAAGCTCAGTTGACCCATAAACACCTTGAATCATTGATCCAACTCCCACATAGATTTAATCGTTGCCTATTTAATTTCTTTCAACTCTGTGATGCATTTCGAGTCTGATTCTGGCTTCTTGAACTCTTCTGCCAATGCTTTCTTCATTTCATCAAACGTAGCATTCATCTTACTCACAGAGTATTTCATATATAATGTCAACTCTCTCTCCCTTAGCGATGTGACAAGTTGCGCCTTCATTAAATCATCATTATTAATATGTCTCATTGTCCATACTGCTTCAACTACAAACTAGAACCGATCAGGGTCCTATGATCCCAGTCCTTTAAAGACATGTAGCTTAATGTCATAAACCATTCTTCTTCTCGACGGACTATGTGGACGTAGAGGTGGAGGTGGAGGTGTAGGGTAAGTATGGGGAGGGGGATGGGGTGTGAGGGGGGTGGATGGATGGAGGAATATCACGGGCTTTTAGGGTTACTTCTTTCTTCTTCTCTCTCAATCTTGAAAAAGGGGTATAGTTAGCCTCAATATAGTTCTTCAAATATGTTTCATATCACTTTCCACTTTGCGTAGCTCTTGGTTCTGACTTATTTCTTCTTTTCCCAAACAATAATATGACTACATCCACAGAATCCCTTTTTCACACAATAACATCTTAATCCAGAGCTTCATAGAATTTAAGAAATTACCTAGTGGTCCTTTGAAGTATCTTCATTCATCTTCACTATAGGACATGATCCCGTCGATTGTGATCTCACTCATAAACCCTCCTAAAATGCTATCAATCTAGAAATCAACAATCCTTTAGATACTGTTATTGATTCTCCTGAGCCGCTGTATCAAATTATGATTCCACTCCTTAGGTTTGTCGCCTTTGAAACATGTCTTGTTCTCAATTAACTTAGATATCCACTCAAGAAATTCAATGTGGAACAAACAAAAGAAAATCTCCTATTGATCTTTGAAGACATATCTCTTCAACTAAGCTTTGGTTGATAAATATGGGTTTTGTTCTCTTTTTCTACAAATTCTCTTGTTTTTTGTTTGACCCACTCCTGGAGTTCTTTCTTGGACAGATGCCAAATTATAGTCCTTTAAGAAGATCTCAATCCCGGTAACAGAACCATTTGTTGGTTTGTGGGGGCTTGACCCAGGTTCAGAGTGTGGTGTGCACCAACAAAACCCTCAATTACTGGCCCTCTCAGCAATGACCTATAAGTAGATCCCAGTCTCACCTGAAGCAGTTATGGGAGGCTATAGAACCAAGCTTCTACAACCGGAGGGATATCTGCATAGTGGCATAATGTATTTATTTCTACTATATATTAATCTTATAACTTTGTGTGCATAAGAACTTCATGTAGATAATTATTCTAGCAGAATCACATTAAACCCATAAACTCTAACAAATAACTATTTATGTTACAGTTCTACGCATAATTCAGTGAAAAGCATACATAACAATACTAACAACAACAAAGACTGGACACAAAAATATATACAATTCTTCGCTAAAACTTATTCTTTAGTAATATAAATCTTGAGTACGTATATGTCTTCGACTTGTGCACCCAAGTCTAGGTGGTCTGCGCACTCAACTGCAGACTCTTCCAGGCCTTCGTGCACTCAGCTGCGGAACCTTCTACAAAACTATAGACTATAGATGGGAATACATAGATTCAGTTCACTTATGATTACATTTCATGATGCAATTACAAAGTATTAAATCTCCTTATATACATTTTATATTTACAAAAACCATGGTCCACATACCATGGATCCACAAAACTTGAACTAATACCTAATACCCATTACAAAATAAGGGATTTGTCCCATCCCCAAAGTCCTAAAAGACTGCACAATGAATATATATTCACCAACTCCGTGCAGACTACTCCTTCTTTTGCAAGATCTTCTACCCAAAACTTGGACCAAGTTGGGCCATTACCAATAGAGGGCTTTGAAGCATCTTCTTAAAACGGATAAAAAAGATTTTTTAGCTTATGAATGTTCCAAATTGGATCCTAGAACACTCTCTAAGTTTTCATGAACTCCTGAAAAATTATGCCAAAGGCTACAAATCTTGTGAAGATCAAGCTTATCGGAGGTATCCTCATAATAGATGCAATTGGTGATCAGCACAAAGCAACGAGGACCATTGGTCAAGCACATAGACCATCAACCCATGGTAACATGCGCTACCACAAATTAGAAAATCCAGAGTTCATTTCAAGAAATGGGGGTCGTTTCCGATAATCGCATATCACGGGGCAAACCCCTCAAAGAAGGAAAGGCCGCAAGCACCCGGACCTGAAAAATCATAAAAATGCAACTGATATCGTTTCGATTCCGTTAGAAGTGAGGTCCCACAAAAACTGACAGGATATCTGAAGGGCTTCGAGTGGTAAGCACTTTCAACCAAGTCCCGCTCGATGCCATACAATGGTTGCCACGCATCCTGCAGAAGAGATAAAACTGCACATCGGACAGATAAACATCATGTTACTTATCCGCTCGATATGGACAATGATAGTAGGATTTGGAGGCTCTAGATCAATGGCAAAGACGCGTTTCGATGGATGAACGGATTTGATGAGGTTAATAGGTAGAGTTATATAGGATTTGAAGTTCGATGTGGATGATGCGTTGGCAAAAGGTCATGTTTCACGGGCATTCCTGGAGTTAATGGAAAAAACGTTCGTTTCAAACATGTCCAAGAGAACTAACACTCATCCGTTATGAAATAGGTGGCCACCTCCCTATGAGGCGTTATACAGTGACTGATTACGTAGAATAGAGGGATTCAAATGGACAGAGGCAGGGGAACCAGAAAGTTGGGAAGTAGAAACGAATAGTTAGAAAGCAGATTGGCTTTAAAGCCACAAGCTGACAGAGAGAGCAGTAAGCATAAAGTAGAACTGTAGGAAGTAAGCCAAAAGTAGAGATAAGAAGCCAAACTGACCTGAAGAAGCAAGGGCAACATTGAGCCAGAGTCAAGACAGAGATAGAGAGAGTCAGAGAGTCTGTGTGCTCCAGAGAAGGCTTGAGAGGTTCAAGTGCACTCCTCTATAATGCTTGTCATGTATGAGTCTCAGATTGGGCTCATACTACTTTGACCAATAGAGGTCGATAGTCAGTAAGGATAGTTTGTGTACTCCAGAGACTTGGGGGGTCCAAGTACAGTCTTGTTGATTTATATCTATTGTGTGGGACTCAAATTGAGCTCACTGTTGTAAAAAAGCTGCTTGAAAACATAATAGAGAGGCCACCACTGAAGGCTGGACTGGGAGATGTAGCCCAAGAGTATGGGGTGAACTCCTCATTAAACTTGTTCAGTTTTATATGTTTTCCTGTTATGTTTTCTTTAATTGCTTTATTGCCTGTATATTTCACAATCTTATCAATCCGTTGCATAAAATAACTTAGGCACATCCACGCACATGATTCTATAATACCTTATTAATTGTCTTAGATCAATTTTAGATCAAGTGGTATCATAGATTTAGGTTGCTAAGGTTAGACAAGGATGTGATGGATTTTTTTATTGAATGCTAACTAGGACAAAGCTCAAATTAGTAGAAGGAGAGTTGGATGAAGCTATCCCAGAAATTGGAAGAGTCTATCCTAAGAGGAAAATCGCAGAAGAAAGTCCCTTGGAATTAGACTCCTAGTTCATGGACAGTTTCATGACCATAAGAGCCATGGTAGAGGAAATGTATAGAGAATTTAAGAAAGGTCAGGGTGAAGATTCTTCAACTTCCCAGCATGACAAAGGAGTAGAAGTATCTCTCCTAAATGTCCATTCTAAAGGAAAAGGGAAGGAAGAAAAACTTCCCACAAAAGAAAAAAGATGCAAAATTGCGAAGAGACTGAGACAAACCTCCAAGTAATGACGAAAGGAAATCAAATTAAGAATTTCTCAAAAAAGAGACTCAAAACTAGTCAAACAAGACTCCAACACACTCAAGAAATTGAGGAAATGTATCCAAAACAAAAACCAAGCTCAAGAGGCTAAAAACCAAGAAAACTTCAAAAGTTCCCAGGCCTGGAGTGACTGTCAGGCTGCAACTAGCACCTTTTAAGGATTGGCGCGGGTTGTATATGAGCAACTACCACTAATTGGCGTGACTGTAATGCTATAAAAGCGCGCCAGCCAAGTTTTCTATGCAAAAATAAAAAATAAGCAATCCAAAGCTAAGCGAACAATAACCAGGTAAACCAAGAGGTGAGAAACAACAAAATAACTCAACCCAGAAAGATAACCAAGCAGGTAAAAACCAAGAAACAACCAAAAAGACAAGACAAGCTCCCCAACGGAGTCACCGAATTGTTGAGGAGGTAAATCCCCTTTGCGGACAGAGGCGATCCCTACTAGCCCAGACCGTGTCTAGCAACAATCATACAACGCTACAACGCAAGTTCCTAATTGCAAATTAAAGACCAATGATGAAGGCCTACCTGGATTCGAATGCTAATGCTTGTAGAAGAGGTGGCACTCCCGTTCCTTTGCTCCGGCAGATCACGATCCCCACGATCTTCGTGAATGGACACCTGCACATACAAGAAACGACACAAATACAAACATAAAATCCAACATATGCAACTATATATCAGTGAGAAAGGATATAACTCATCATCATCACAAAGAACAATAAGAATGGAAGCATAACCAATAGTTGTCTACTAATAATAATCAAAGAAGAATACAACCATAGTTCTGACGTTAGATCCTCCTTTGGCTGGGTGATCATCAACACATGTCTTGCAAAGCTTGTTGGGAATGGGAACACGCCTCTCTCTCCTTGGTTATTAGACAAGAATCTACTTACTTAGATTTGGCCTTATGGGAATGAAGAAGGCTCTTGCAACATGAAGCTCTTGGTAACTTGACAATTCTCAATCTCTAGAACTCTGGAACTAGCTTTCCAAAGAAAATGGACAAGCTTTTATAGATGGAGGAAGGGGAGTTGGGATCATCCACAATATTCATGGGATTGGCTTTATCACTAAAGAAGCTTCCATGAGAGGTGGCAAACCACTTCCTCTCTATGGAAACCCGTAGCCAAACCACCCAACTCAAGATAGATTCAGCCCAGGAATTGGTTAGGATGAATCTTCCACCGTTTGTTTGTTAAAAAATGCCATTGATTATGGTTGGCACGAGTGTGACTCTGTGACAGAGCGCCAACTGGCATGCCCCCTTTGGAGGATTTCCCCCATTGGCGCGAGGGCTGCACTATGGAACCGCGCCAATGGAAAAAGGGCTATTTTTAGGGGTTTTTAGCAGGAGATGTCTTCAGGGCAAATGAAGCTCAAGTTCAGGGGAATACAATGCAGGTGTTTGGAGGTCATGTCACCTCTCATAGTTCCTGGAATGAGTCCTCCAAGATGCGGGAGAGGGGTAATAGGGACGGTGACAAATTGTTGTGTAACAGGCCCTATTCTGTCGACATCAACACCTCTATTCTAGAAGAACGACCGAGAGGGCAGTGTACTCTGGTTGTGACTTCCACTCTTTTTCGGTGCCTCAAATCAAGGAAAGGGAATCATCATTTCCCTTTGACTTGATTTTTTCATGCTTGTGATACATACACTTGATGGTCCAGTGATACAAAAAATTGTACCAGTGATTCCTGGGTGTGTATGAGATGTTTCAGACATCATGAGGGGGTGGCCCTTTAGGTAGCCCTCCACATGCCCGGATGACTTCATATTATGCTACAACCTGATATCAAGTTCTGTAGATTTGATGGGTTTGATTCCTGCCACTTGCAGTGCTCATAGCATGCATGCCTCCTTCACATATGATCCATTTAGTTTTGTAGATCCCTTTCCTCTTCAACATGGCTTCTTTGGTTGTTCTACCCTCCCTCCCACCCATTTTTTGAGGGAAGGGCCATTATGTCTCATGTACTTAGATGTTATTGTATTCAGTACTAACTCATGTTTTTCTAGGCACATTATGTATATGGGATACATTGTATTATTTCATGACTCATTTATGCTGGCATGTGATGTACCATTCTACATGTACTTTAGTGCTCAATTTCTTTTTTCTAAGCGCACCATTATTATATGTTCTCATTTATCTCGACAGGTATGGGTATGCCTCCCATGCCTCATTTGATATCAGGTACCACAACAAAAAAGGAGACTTACATCACTTAGTTAGTCCCTCCCCCTCAGTTACTACCCTCTTTCAATTTAGCTCCGTTGGTCTCTCTCTCTCTCTCTCTCTCTCTCTGACTCCCCTTCAGTGTCTAGTGATTGTATCCTTACAACGTACTTGAGACATATGTTTTTCTCCTAACACTCGTACGTTTAGGGGCAATCTATTATCATAAAAAAATGGTCATCTAGCCATAAGTTAGTAGATGGATCGAAGTACACCATGTAGGTCCAATTTTACCATAGTAAAATTACTTTCACTATAGGAAATCACTCAATAAACCACTTTTCTTAGGTTATTTCTAGTTAAACCTGTGAGGAATAATTAAATAAATCATTATTTATTTAATTATCTTCTAGGAATAATTAATTAAGCCACTGTTTAACTAATATTCCTTGTCATATTTGACCCAATCATGAGAAATAATTAAAAGAATCCTTATTTATCTTATTTTTCCCTAGGAATAATTAATTAATCATTATTTAGTTATTATTCCTAGTCAAGTTTGACTAAATCCTCTAGGAATACTTAAACAAATCAATATTTTTTTATTATTCCTTTAACACATTCCTTGAGATGATAAATAAATTATTTAATTATTTATTATTTTTAAATAAAAGTATTTAACCAATTTAAATACTTTTTCCATCCAACCAAATATAATAAAATATTCCAAATGGTTAATTTTAGAATTTGGTTAATAATATTTTATTATTTTCCATTATTCGAGAATAACCTAATATTTTGTTATAAATTGGAGGGTTTTACACCCATTCTTCACTTTGGATCATTTTCATTGTTGCACTCACTATTGTAACTTTGATTATAATCACTGTCGCTTACCATTTATATTCATTCTTGAGTTCCCATTTGAGCTCTACACACATTTTGCTGGATTTATGCATTGTAGAGAGAAGAAAACCTACAAAGCTGAAGGCATTGAGGATAGCCAAGAACCCATCCCACATGAGGGGGATGGTAACATCATTTGTTCCCTTCACTAGTGTCAAATAATAAAATATATTCTTTATATTTGGTTTCCTTGTCAAGTTTGACTAAATCCTCTAAGAATACTTAAACAATAATTATTTGTTTATTATTCCTTAACCACATTCCTTGAGATGATAAATAAATCATTTATTTATTTATTATTTAAAAATACAAGTATTTAACCAATTTAAATACTTTTTCCCTCCAACCAAATATAATACAATATTCCAAATGGTTAATTCTAGAATCTGGTTAATAATATTTTATTATTTTCTGTTATTCAAGAATAACCTAATATTTTTTTTATAACTTGGGGGGTTTTACATCCATTCTTCACTTTGGATCATTTTGATTGTTGCAAATTTGATTCTATTCATTGTCGCTTACCATTTCTTTCCGTTCTTTGCTTCACATTTCAGCTCTACACACATTTTTCTAGGTTTATGCATTGTAGAGAGAAGAGACTCTGCAAAGTTGAAGACATTGAGGAAAGCCAAGAACCCATTCCACGGAGGGAGACTGGTAACATCATTTGTTCCCTTCATTGGTGTCATATATTAAAATCTATTCTTTATATCTCGTTTCCATTGAGTTATTGGAGTTATTTTCACTTAATTCCTTATTTCATCTTACTGTTTAACTATTTCTATTCCATAGATCAGGATTTTGGTAGGTTTTGTTTCTATCATTTGGTGTAGATATACGTTGTTTTACAACCATTTTTACTATTAAGGTTGTTTGTCATTGACAATCTAAAGTGGTTTCTTTTCGTACATTCTTGATAAGAATACCATACAACACTTAGTCTTCATATTTCAGCTTATCGATAGTATCCTTTGATTCCTTGATTGCGAGGGAGAGATTCGTGACCTTTTCTGTTGGTGCTTCATCCTCACAGACTTGCACGTCCTAAACTCTGTTGTAAGTCTCAGAAATGGCTTTCTCCAGCTATTCTCATCACTGTCTTGCTTCCTCCCTATCCTTGGTCAATTGCTCAAGTTCCTTCTTCATCAATTCTTTTTCTGATTCCTCCTTTGATTTTAACAACGACATACACCGCTCTCATTCCTACATTTTTTTGGTGATACATTGGTGAAATTCATGCAACATCTGGAGGGGTAGCGTAATGAAATTCATCTAGATAGTATGCCATGATTTTTCTTGCTCTTTGTTTACTACTTCTTCAAACTTCAGTGCCCCAACTCGCACCTGTAACATCCTAACTTTGTAAGTTGTTTCTAGTATTTGTTCTAGCTGCAATGAGTGGGTTACCTGCTTTGGTTACCTCTCTGCCTGGGGCGATGTCCTCAATTCTGCAATGCCCTTCTACACCTTAGCTAAGATTTCTTTGTAGTGATCATCAATCTTGTCCCAAGTTTCCACGTTGATCTCCTAGATATTTTCTGCTATTTTTTCAATGTCCCCATTAGTGAGGATGAGTGAAACTGCTCCCTTACTCTTATCTGCCTTCTGCTTCTTTCTTGGCCACATTTTCACCACAAAGGTAAAATATTTTGATACCTTGACATCACTGAGGTGTTCTTCATGTTCCTTCCCTCGCCATGTTTCCTCTGATTCTTCATCGATATCTCTTTTACTAGTACCTACACCCTGCGAGGTACCCTTCTTTATTTTAACTACTCCAATCACTCTGATGGGTGGAGTCATCCATTCCTCCAACCAATTCTGCACCATGACAAGGAGATCATATTTTGCTCCTAGGTATGGCAATGGATGCCATGTCTCCATTGGTTTCTTCATCGCATTCACATACGCCCTATGAAAATTTGCCTTGAACTCCATGATATGACAATACTATTTATACAAGCTTGGTGACAGTCTAGGATTTTGATTCACCACCATATGGAGATCCATCGCCATGACCACAAAGAAGATCTTATTCTCTGCTACACACGTCAGCTCCTTTGTAAAAAATAGCGAAGCATACCTCACTGCTTCACACACATCTACCCCAACAGTTAGAAATTGAGATTCTTTCGGCTCCTTCCAGGCAACAAGTGCAATAAGAATTAGCATCCAGGCATAGTGGAAGGTCTTTCCTTCTTCCTATGCTTCCCTACAATTCATCAAAAACTCCCTGCATAGATAGCCAACCTAGTTGAACTGGAGCCCTATTCTACACTTCTCAGCCAATGACACTATTGCTACAGGCACCTCATTGGCCCTGCACTTTCTCATCATATTCCTTGCTAATATATGTGAGGTGAAGCGCACACCTTAATTCTTGATAGAGTTTATCTCATATCCAAAGGGATTTTTCACTAATCCAAACCTTTTCTTCATCATCTGGGTCATCTCCTTTTCTTTCTCTACCCACGAATTGATCTGTAGGGTCCTCTCCTTGTTATGGCAGCATTGTTATTCTCTTGATGAGAATCTCATCAATTGGGATCCTCATCCCTATCAAAATACAATCATCATGTACCAATGCAAGGAGTTGTCGTACACAGATTGTACTCAATGGGATTTGACCAAAGTGTGGTACATTCAGCATGTTCAAAAGCCCTAATCTCTACACTCCTACAACAGATTGTTGTGGTTCCAATATTGTAACAACACTATCCGAGTAGTAGACTTTTGTTAAGTACGTACTGAACTCAAACTGCGGGTATTTTCTTCTGTCATTGAAATTCTAGTTTTCCATTTTGAGTTGGGTAATCTTCCATAACACTTCTCCTTAAAAAGACACCTCCTCTAGCAATAGTGGCATATAAGTAGAAAATTTCCCTTCCTTTGGATCCCTAACCTACTTTCTTCCCGACTTTCTTGGTGGCATGTATGCTGGGAGCATAGAGGGAATATCCACATCATTTGTCTCCTTCTGCTGAAACTTGGCTTCTTCCTGACTATCGTGGACCTGCTAAGGTCCCCGTGTAGCATTGGTTTCTTTCCTTTCTGCATGGCCTTTTTTCCTTTATCCTCTGCACTTCCTTTTGCATCTTCTTTTGCGATGATGTTCTAAATTCTACTGGAGAGACCTCATCTGGTGTCTTCTGCTTCATCTTCTACAATTATGATTGTGGTCGTGCTTATGGTTGTACAAGCACCTTTCTTGGTGACCTTAAATCTGTCAAGGGCATGGGTACATTTGCCCCTGTGGTTTTTCTTGCTTCTGACTCCATGATATCAGCTAGCCCTTTCTTTGTAAATATACTAACCAATTCTTCCCAACTCCTCTCAGACATGAAATAGCTATTCTTCACTTAGGCACACTTTTGGATCTCTCTAGGTAGAAAAGTGTGAAATGTGGCACGAGATGTTATTTTTATAACAATTTTGAATTCCCAACCTCATGATTGGCTTAGATTTGGCTTATTTAATGTAGGTATGGGCTACATACAACCAGTTGTGCTTCATAAATTCTTTTCTCCCGCACCCCTCAACAGTAATATCCTCCTAGCAGTGCCCATTTGCCTTCCAAAATTCATATTTCTAGCTAAGTTTGTTAGCTTCCCCCCTTGGCACAATAACCTTTTCTTAATCTCGGCTCCTTTGGACTTTGCCATACTCCTTAGTATCACGCAGTAATCTTCCTTTGGTGAAGTCCCTTCCTATAGAGTACTTTATAGTCCTGTGCCCACTTTCAACTACAGGTGGCACTAAAACTTCCTTTCCTTCATTTTTCAGTGTGAAGCTCTAGGGACATAGTACTCATTGTATATCTTCAATCTACTACCATTCACTCATCCTAGAATCATCTGACCATTCAACATCGCGAGGTGAACAACAACATCATCTGAAATGTTCTTGATGATATAGGGCCCCAACCAATGTGTTTTAAATTTTCCTAGAACTTCACCAACTTACTGGCATATAATAATACCAGATCCCCTTCCCGAAATATCTTCTTTTTGATATGATTTTAATGCTAGGATTTCTCCCTTGCTTTTTCCACCTACTGATGGAATATTCCTATGAATTTGTCTTCTTCTAAAGCTAGTATCTGCAACATTATTTCCTTCATCATGTAGGGGTCTACCATATCTGTGACAACTACAATTCTCAAACTCCGCACAATGTGTTCCATAGGAATAATTGGTTCTTGTCCATATACGAACCTGAAAGGTGTCTTCCCAATCAATTTCTTACATGTTGTTATGTATGCCCAACTACACTGCTAGAATCCTGAAATCCCAGTCATCTATGTTAACATTGCACACCTTGGTCAATGCATTCTCCATAATACTATTGAAAGCTTCGACTATCCCATTTTCCTAAGGATGATAGGGAGTGCTCTTCTGATCATAAAATTGAAATTCATCGATTAGTTCTTCAATCATTTTATTCAAAAAATGTGTCCCCTAGTCGCTCATCAAGATCTTCGTAGAACCAAATATGGACAATATATATTTAAAAATGAAATTCGCAGTGGTTTATGTGCTATAATCCTTCACTGATTTTGCCTTGGTCCACCTTGTCAAATAATCAATCATGGTGTTGATATATCTTGCACCAGTCCTTTTCGTCGGTGGTCTTATAGGTCCAACAGGGTCAATTTATCATTTATTGAAAGCATGCAAAGTCACATATGCTACTAGTGGCATTTCATCTCTTCCAGATGGCTTTTCTGTAGATTGACATACATCACATGCTTGAAAAAAATCTTTTTCATCCTTATGCACTATAGGCCACCATCAAATATTAAAATAATATGCATAGTGGATTTCCTACATAGTTCCTAGCTATGACTCCTCCATAAGATTCTGCCAGAATGTTGTGTCTTTCATGTTCAAGGACGTACTTCATCTGGTCCCATTTTATACAAGTGTCCTGCTATGAGTGAGAAATCAACTGCTCAAACGACAAATTCCTTCTTTTTCTTTGTAGTGTACTCCACGAGCGTAATTCCTATGGAAAAAAACTAACTAATATCCACGAAGTGATCACCTGCAACTTTATTTATGAACAACTATGCATCAAGCAAGTTATCTTAAATATTTGTAGGTTCTTCTCCTATCTCTATCTTGGATAGATGTTCAGGCCTAACATTCAATCTTGCCGGCTTCATTATAACTTCAAAGTAATATTCTTGGAATAATAACAACCATCGACACATCTTCCATCCTAAAACATGCTTATTCACCAAGTACTTTAGTGTGTAATGATCTATGGACATCTTAAAGTGTGCTCCCAACAAGTAATGTTTGAACTCCTACAGTGCATACACCATAGCTAACCCCTCCCTTTCTATCGTGGTATAATTTTTTTCTGCCTTAGAGAACATCCTACTTGCAAATTCTATGGGATGATCAATATCCCCTGCTCCCAGATGCGCTAGTACTACTCCCAAACCTATGCAAGATGAATCAAAATGCACATGAAACTCTTTCTTCCAATCTGAGAAAACTAGAATTGGTGTAGTCACCATATTTTCTTTCATTACATCGAAGCTCTTCTAGCATTCTTCATCCAACTAGAAGGTCACATCCTTTTTTCAGCAACTTCTCCATTGACATAGTTATCTGTGCAAACCTTTTAATAAAATTCATGTAGTAACCAGTGTGTCCTAGTGTATTACACAATTTTATTACTGTTTTGAGTGCTGGCAGGTTCACAATGACTCCAATCTTCACCAGATCCACCATCAATCCTTGTTTACAAACCACATGTCCCAAAAATATTCTGAATGGCACACAAAAGATGTATTTCTTCATATTCAATGATATTTGATACTTCCTACATGTATCCAGCATCAATATGAAGCTCACCACATGCTTCTTTAATATCCCAAATACTGTCCAATCATTGAGGTAAACTTCCAGAAATTTGTGTATGTACTGCATGAAAGCTATAATTATAACCCAAGAAAGAATAGCAGACACATTCTTTAATCCAAAAGGGATCACCTTGTACTGATAAGAGCCCCACTCTATCACAAATGTTGTTTTATGTCTACCTTCTGGTGCAATTTTGATCTGATGATACCTTGAGAAGCCATCTATAAAAGAGTAAGCCTCTTGTCCTCCTATATTGTCCAACACTTCATCTATAAACGGTCTAGGAAAAGGGTCATGCAGGCATGCATCATTAAAATTCCTCATGTCCACACATATTCTAATTTCCCCTTTTGCCTTCTTCTCTTGAACTACCATGGGACTTACCAACTCAAACTATTGAATAGGTTCAATTATCCTCGATGTTAACATCTTGTCCAATTCTTCTTTTATCTTTTCCTTATATTTTAGATTCAGTCTATAAGGCCTTTTCTTAATAGGCTTTGCATCAGGCTTCAGAGGAATCCTCATAACTACCAAATCCCCTACGATTCCTTTCATGTATGAAAGTTTAGTGGGAAACAACTCCTTGTATTCATGTAACAAATCCGTTATCTTGCTGGCATTGTCTTCATTCCAGTAACATCCTATGTTCGTGTATTTCAGTTCAACCTTTGTCCCTATATTTACCATCCTTGTCTTCAATCGCTTCGTTATATCATGCATCTCTCTCTTAGGTCCATTTACTTCATGGTGCCCCTCAGAATATTTGATATCAATGTTGTGAGGATATTCATCCTCTTCTATAGTGAGATTATAGAATTCTCTCACATTTCATACCTGTGCAACCCAATTAGGTTGACAAATAACTGGAACTTTGTTTTCAAAAATCTTCTTCTTAACTATATTTAGAGTTGCATCTATATTTGGATAGCCATCTTAAAATATGAATTTCATCACAAATCCATCCACCATGTCTGCCCAACTGGCACTACCATGTCAAAGCTCAGTTTCCAGATACCAATTATGACATATTGTCTCCAAGGTATGGATGAAGCCTTGCACCCAATCATCTCATTGAATTTCTCCCCAATATGCCATATAGAGTTCTATGTGGTCTTCAGGATCATTTTGGCCATCATATTTGTCCGTGAGCTCTGTTTCTACTTGTCCAAATCTTACCCACGACAACCTCCTACATTTTTTCCAATTTCCTATATTCTTCTTGTAAATACCCCACCATATAGTAGGGGTGGCTCTGAGTGCTTGATCCAGAGATAACAACCCTTGACATTTTACTACCTATCTTTCATAATCTCTAAAGTAAGTATTTACATCAGCCAAACCATCATGTAAAGGTAAATCACATAGCTCAGATGTCATGAAGCGCACTACTTTAGTGATCCTTGCACATTGCCTTGTAGACACTTCATGCAATCTGTTCTACCAGTTCTTCAATTCCTCTTATGAATATGAGGTGTAGGAACTATCTTGCTCCCAAGTCATATTTCCATCTACAGTGGGATTGATCCACTCTTCTTCCTTCGTTGTGATCTGACATATATTATCAACATCATCCGTGCTATATTCATCTTTGACAGGCTTTGTATACCTCACCCATTCTTATGGATCCAATGGAACAATAACCCTCATTTTATTGCTTTCGAATATCATTTACCTTTTCTTCATATTAATTATATCCATGTTAGAAAATGCCCAATCCAATCCAAGCAACGCGGGGTAAGGATTACTATCATCTACTATATCAATCTCTTCGAAGTTAATGGTAGTGTGCACTCCGTCAATGTCCACTGTGCCATTAGACAACCTAGCTAGGGCTTATATTTTCTGTTGATTTGCCATCTTTAGTGAATAGTAGACCATTGCAACTTCAATTTCCCCATGAATTCCCAAGTCTTCCTTGGAAATACATTAGCATCAGATCCCAGATCTATGATAAATTAATCAATGTCTTACCCTACAATCTGCACTCTAAGCCTCATTTCTTTCCCCATTCTCTTCTTGTGTCTATTCAGATTATTCATTGTGTTCATCTCGCTATGTGGGGCTTCTTAAAAGCACATGATTGTATCAGTTCTTGTAATCCCTCCACAAATGTTTGATTCCTCAATAGTTTCATGTGTGTCAGTAGATAAGACTTCAAAATATTTAGATCCACCTCCTGTGTCACAACTGATATTATGTCATGATTATCCTTCTGAGTTGGATGCATGGTAGAGGTCGAGGCCCCATCATCCATAAAAATTCAACTCGCCTCCATGAATTCTTTCTTTTCCTTCAGGATATCAAATTTAGGATCTTTTTCGGTGTTTTTCCTTATCCACATATCCTCATCTTCCTTTCTTCCATCATCCCTATCATTCCCAGTCGTGTTCTGCTTCTTGTTATAATGGCAACGTGCAGTTGATCTTTTCTTGGTCAACAGTCATCATTTGGACATTTTCTGTAGGTTGCTGGCTTCTTCTCTCCTACATCTTCGCAATAAGGACAGGACATTCGTTTATCACATGATCAAAATACTTACAATAATTGCAGGTTGTCATGGGGTTTTGACAATCTCTCACGAAGTGTCCTGCTTATCCACAGATATAACAGATAATCTGGCCATGTCCTTGACCAGCGCCTCCTCCTCATTCCCATCCTCATCCTTGAAATACTCATCGACCAGTGTGTTGGCCTAGCTCTTCATGTGCATGTCCTTTGGCTTCCAGTCTATAACTATTAGCAGTGCGCTCCATCATTAAGTCATAACTTTGACAATTTTTCTCATCATGGCCTATTGATATACATAAGTTACAAAACAACTAATTCAAGGCTTGTATATATTTTTTTAATAAGTAGCATTCTTCAAAGCGATGCTCACCTCACATCCTACAAATTTCACACCATAGATATGGATTTACTGGATTAGGTTCTCCACTTGCAATATAATATTTGAACACGGAGCATTGATCCTTATAATGAACTTCTACTTTACATTTCGTACACCACACCTCTAATATTTCTGTTCTGAATTCTTTACCCTTCTTCAGAGCTTGCAATTCCAAGGTCAACGTAGGTTTCTGATTTTATATATAATCTACTCCTATGTGAGTAACTCGAACCAGCAAAGCTTCCAACTTCATTGCAATCTCCAATGCTTCAGCTTGAGTCACAATATTCTTCTGTGTCAATGGTAATCTAATATGTGGTATTAGTGTGACTATGAACCCTTATTTATGATGTTGTGGGGGTATTTCAAAGCTCAGTTGACCCATAAACACCTTGAATCGTTGATCCAGCTCCCACATAGATTTAATCGTTTCCTGTTTAATTTATTTCAACTCTGTGATGCACTGCGAGTCTGATTCTAGCTTCTTGAACTCTTCTACCAATGATTTCTTCATTTCATCAAACGTAGCATTCATCTTACTCACATAATATTTCATATATAATGCCGACTCTCTCTCCCTTAGTGATGTGACAAGTTGCGCCTTCATTACATCATCATTATTAATATGTCTCATTGTCCATACTGCTTCAACTACAAACTAGAACTAATCAGAGTCCTATGATCCCAATCCTTTAAAGACATGTAGCTTAATGTCATCAACCATTCTTCTTCTCGATGGACTAGGTGGACGTAGAGGTGGAGGTGGAGGTGTAGTGGAAGTATGGGGAGGGGGATGGGGTGTGAGGGGGGTGGATGGATGGGGAATCACAAAGATGCCCTCATTCTTCTCAGTTCTTGAATTCGATGCACCTTCAAGATGGATGGAGGAATATCACGGGCTTTTAGGGTTACTTCTTTCTTCTTCTCTCTCAATCTTGAGAAAGGGGTATAGTTAGCCTCAATATAGTTCTTCAAATATGTTTTATATCACTTTCCACTTTGCGTAGCTCCTGGTTCTGACTTATTTCTTCTTTTCCCAAACATTAATCTGACTACATCCATAGAATCCCTTTTTCACACAATAACATCTTAATCCAGAGCTTCATAGAATTTAAGAACTTACCTCGTGGTCCTTTGAAGAATCTTCATTCATCTTCACTATAGGACATGATCCCGTCGATTGTGCTCTCACTCATAAACCCTCCCAAAATGTTATCAATCCAAAAATCAACAACCCTTGAGATACTGTTATTGATTCTCCTGAGCTACTGTATCAAATTAGGATTCCACTCCTTAGGTTTTTCTCCTTTGAAACATGTCTTGTTCTCAGCTAACTTAGATATCCACTCAAGAAATTCAATGTGGAACAAACAAAAGAAAATCTCCTATTGATCTTTGAAGATATATCTCTGCAACTAAGCTTTGGTTGATAACTACGGGTTTTGTTCTCTTTTTCTACAAATTCTCTTGTTTTTTGTTTGACCCACTCCTAGAGTTCTTTCTTCGATAGATGCCAAATCATATTCCTTTAAGAAGATCTCGGTCCTGGTAACAGAACCATTTGTTGGTTTGTGGGGGCTTGACCCAGGTTCAGAGTGTGGTGTGCACCAACAAAACCCTCAATTACTGGCCCTCTATGCAATGACCTCTAAGTAAATCCCAGTCTCACACAAAGCATTTATGGGAGGCTATAGAACCAGGCTTCTACAACCGGAGGGATATCTGCATAGTGGCATAATGTATTTATTTCTACTATATATTAATCTTATAACTTTTTTTGCATAAGAACTTCATGTAGATAATTATTCTAACAGAATCACATTAAACCCATAAACTCTAACAAATAACTATTTATGTTACAGTTCTACGCATAATTCAGTGAAAAGCATACATAACAATACTAACAACAACAAAGACTGAACACAAAATTATATACAATTCTTTGCTAAAACTTATTCTTTAGTAATATAAATCTTGAGTACATATATGTCTTCAACTTGTGCACCCAAGTCTAGGTGGTCTACCCACTCAACTGCAAACTCTTCCAGGCCTTCGTGCACTCAGTTGCGGAACCTTCTACAAAACTATAGACTATAGATGGGAATACATAGATTCAATTCACTTATGATTACATTTCATGATGCAATTACAAAGTATTACATCTCCTTATATACATTTTATATTTACAAAAATCGTGGTCCACATACCATGGATCCATAAAACTTGAACTAATACCTGATACCCATTACAAAATAAGGGATTTGTCCCATCCCCAAAGTCCTAAAAGACCGCACAATGAATATATATTCACCAACTCCCTGTAGACTGCTCCTTCTTTTGCAAGATCTTTTACCCAAAAATTGGACCAAGTTGGGCCATTCCCAATAGAGGGTTTAGAAGCATCTTCTTACAACTGATAAAAAAGATGTTTTAGCTTATGAATGATCCAAATTGGATCCTAGAACACTCTCGAATTTTTCATGAACTCTTCTAAAATTATGCCAAAGGCTACAAATCTTGTGAAGATCAAGCTTATCGAAGGTATCCTCATAATTGTTGCAATTAGTGATCAGCACAAAGCAACGACGACCGTTGGTCAGGCGCATAGACCATCAGCCCATGGTAACGTGCGCTATCGTAAATTAGAAAATCCAGAGGTCATTTCAGGAAACGGGGGTCGTTTCCGATAATCCCATATCACAGCACAAACCCCTCAAAGAAGGAAAGGCCGCAAGCACCCGGACCTGAAAAATCATAAAAATGCAACGGATATCATTTCGATTCCGTTAGAAGCGAGGTCCCACAAAAACTGACAGGATATCTGAAGGGCTTTGGGTGGTAAGCACTTTCAACCAAGTCCCGCGCGATGCCATACAATGGTTTCCATGCATCCTGCAGAAGAGATAAAACCACACATCGGACGGATAAACATCATGTTACTTATCTGCTTGATATGGACGATGATAGTAGGATTTGGAGGCTCTAGATCAACGATGAAGACACGTATCGATGGATGACCAGATTTGATGAGGTTAATAGGTAGAGTTATACAGGATTTGAAGTTTGATGTGGATGATGCATTTGCAAAAGGTCATGTTTCACAGGCATTCCAGGAGTTAATGGAAAAAACAGTCGTTTCAAACATGTCCAAGAGAACTAACACTCATCCGTTATGAAATAGGTGGCCACCTCCCTATGAGGCGTTATACAGTGACTGATTACGTAGAATAGAGGGATTCAAATGGACAGAGGCAGGGGAACCAGAAAGTTGGGAAGTAGAAACGAATAGTTGGAAAGCAGATTAGCTTTAAAGCCACAAGCTGACAGAGAGAGCAGTAAGCAGAAAGTAGAACAGTAGGAAGTAAGCTGAAAGAAGAGACAAGAGGCTGAACTGACCTGAAGAAGCAAGGGCAACATTGAGCCAGAGTCAAGACAGAGACAGAGAGAGTCAGAGAGTCTGTGTGCTCGAAAGAAGGCTTGAGAGGTTCAAGCGCACTCCTCTATAATGCCTGTCATGTATGAGTCTCAGATTGGGCTCATACTACTTTGACCAATAGAGGTCGAGAGTCAGTAAGGATAGTTTGTGTACTCCAGAGACTTGGGGGATCCAAGTACAGTCTTGCTGATTTATATCTATTGTGTGGGACTCAAATTGAGCTCACTGTTGCAAAGAATCTACTTGAAAACATAATAGAGAGGCCACCATTGAAGGCTTGACCCGGAGACGTAGCCCAGGAGTATTGGGTGAACTCCTTATTAAACTTGTTCAGTTTTATATGTTTTCTTGTTATGTTTTCTTTAACTGCTTTATTGCCTATATATTTCACAATCTTATCGATCCATTGCATAAAATAACGCAGGCACATCCACGCACATGAGTCTGTAATACCTTATTAATTGTCTTAGATCAATTTTAGATCAAGTGGTATCAGAGCTTTAGGTTGCTAAGGTTAGACAAGCATGTGATGGATTTTTTTGTTGAATTCTAACTAGGACAAATCTCAAATTAGGAGAAGGAGAGTTGTCTGAAGCTAACCCAGAAATTGGAAGAGTCTATCCTAAGAGGAATATGGCAGAAGAAAGTCCCTTGGAATCAGACTCCTAGTTCATGGACAATTTCATGACCATGAGAGCCATGGTAGAGGAAATGTATAGAGAATTTAAGAAAGGTCAGGGTGAAGATTCTTCAACTTCCGAGCATGACAAAGGAGTAGAAGTATCTCTCCTAAATGGCCATTCTAAAGGCAAAGGGAAGGAAGAAAAACTTCCCACACCTCCTGATTGTCTTGAAAATAAAAAGAAGAAAGCATATTTAATTAAATTAGATGTTAAATTTGATTTTCCAATATATGATGGAGCATTGAATGCAGAGAAGTTGGATAATTGGATTAGACAAATTGATGTATATTGCAAGGTGTAGAGCATTGATTCAGACAGATGTAAGATTCAGCTAGCCAGCCTACACCTTAGAGGAACTACCTTGGTATGGTCGCAAGGCAGAACACAAGCTGACATGAAGAAGCATGGTAAAAAAATTTATGTCTAGAGTGAATTTGTTTCTGCAATTAAAAAATAATTCTATCCACTAGCTTACATGCAACAAGCTATGATGAGTTGGAAAACTCTTCGCCAATTGAAAGGGAAATGTGTATAAAGTTACACCCAAGAATTTAGAAAAAGAGCTTTGATTCTTGGAATTTATTTAGACTCACCTGAAACTCAGTTGAAGTATATAGGTGGTCTAGACAGCTATTTAAAGCACACCATTCTCATGTTTAATCCTACTAGCATAGATGAGGTATCTGTTCAGGCTACACATATAGAGGCTAGAAGCAAGAATGTGAACCTAGAACTTGGGGGATCATCAAAACCCACTGCAGGCAAGAACAAGGAAAAGAGAAAGCAGAAATGGAAAGAGAGGAAGACAAATTCTGTAGAAAAAACCAAGCCTTCATGCACTCACTGCAAGAAGGATGGGCATGATGATGAACACTGTTGGATTCTGCATCTGGAGCTAAGGCCAAAGAAGTATGATGGCAAAAAGAAGAAGACTATTGTAGCTATTCAGAAGGATTTGGGGTTAGACTCAGGGGATGAAATAACAATCACAACCACAGGTATAAAAGGTAAAAATTCTGAAGCATCTACTAGTAATTTTGCACAATCTACTGATAATGAAGAAAATGAGAGGAAAATACATGAGCTTTTTCATATTAGAGTTATTTCCAGCATCAAAATATTGATACTTTGTTTGATAGTGGCTCACAACTAAACTTAATTTCTGAAGCAATTATAAAGAATCTAGGATTAGTAACCACACCTCACAAGAAGCCATATTCATTGGGTTGGGTATGTGATAAAGAAAAGCTACAAGTGACTAGACAATGTAAAATTAGGTTTTCTTTTGGGTCAACATTTATAGATGAGGTTGAGTTAGATATTGTTCCCTTGGATATATGTGGAATTGTTTCAGTAAGTACTTACTTGTATGATAGAAAAGCCATTTTCTAGAGAGCTGAAAACAAGTATCAACTCGTTAAAGATGGAATCGAATATATTGTAAGAGCTCATAAACTCAAGAATAATTATACTCTCATAAACTCAGGGTAGATGAAAAGAATTGTAAATTCATACAAAAAATTTTTAGTGATGGTTGTAAAGGAAAAGAAACCTAAAAAAACCAATGTATTTGAGGGTTGTAATGATAAACAACAAGCTGATTTAGAAAAAGTTGTTTTAGAATATGATATGCTATTTCAAGAACCTAAGGGTCTGGCAACCAAAGAGGAAATAGTACATGATATTAATTTACAGCAAGATGCTCCATTGCCTAACATCGGAATGTACAGGTTGTGCGATTTAGAGAATGTAGAAATAAAGAAGTAGGTATAGGAGCTGCTCAAGAAAGGGTTCATAAGACCTAGCACATCACCATGTTGGTCTCCAATTGTCTTGGTGATAAAGAAAGATGGCTCATGGAGAATGTGCATTGATTACTGAGCACTGAATAATATAACAATCAAAATTGTTATCCCCTTCCTCACATAGATGATCTATTAGATCAGTTGAAAGAAGCTGTTTATTTTTCCAAGTTGGACTTGCATAGTGGCTGCCATTAGGTCAGAGTTGCAAAGTAGGATGCATGGAAGACTACTTTCAAAACAAATCAGGGATTGTATAAATGGTTAGCTATTCATTTTGGCTTAACTAATGCTCCTGCTACTTTCATGAGAGTAATGAATGATGTATTCAGGCCTTTTATTGATGATATTGTCATTGTATATATAGATGACATTCCTGTATTTAGTAAAACATGGGAAGAACATTTGAAGCATGTAAAACAAACTCTAGATGTTTTGAAAAAGGAAAATATTTATGTAAAGCTATCAAAATGTGAATTTGGCAAAACATCTTTGAATTATTTGGGTCATTTTGTAGCGGGTGGTGAATTGAAGATAGATCCCTCTAAGGTTGCAGTCGTTGTAAACTGGCCTAAACCCAAATCTGCTACAAAAGTTAGAAGCTTCCTAGGAGTAGCACAGTATTGGAGAAAGTTTATTTTTAACTTTTCCTTGATTTCAGCTCCCTTACATGCTTTAACAGGATTGAACAATGTGTTTCAGTGGGGAGGCAAATAGCAGAAAGCCCTCAACACCTTAAAAGAAAAGATTAATACAACACTAGTACTAGCACTGCTATATCTTTAAAGGCCCTTTGAGATTGAAACAGATGCCCGTGACTATGCCATGGGAGCAGTGTTGATCCAGCACAGTAAACCCATATGTTATCATTTTGAGACATTTAAATCTATAGTAGTTAATTATCCCACATATGACAAAGAATTGTATGCATTAGTACAAAGTGTGAAAAAGTGCAAACATTATCTAATGGGCAAAGAGACAGTTATACATACTGATCATCAACCACTTCAATATTTACACTCACAAACTAAGTTGCAGCAATCAAGACACTATAGGTGGATGGTTTTTCTACAACAGTTTCATCTTGTCATCAGATATAAAAAGGGAATACACAGTAAAGTTGCAGATATGTTGTCTAGACCAATCATAAGTGCATCTACTATACTTAAGCATAACACAGTATTGCATGAAAGCTACATTGAACAATATGCTCAAGATATAGATTTCGAAGATGTATATGCAACTTTAAGTCATGGCAAACAAGTAGAAGAATTGGATTATCATGTTCAGGACAAACTCTTGTATCATTTTGGAAAGTTATGAATTCCTCAAACTAAAAGGGTAAAGATAATTCGAGAAGCACACACTTCTCTAATATCATGTCACTTTGGTGTAAGTAAAACAGTTGCACATCTGCAAATATTTTGTTATTGGCCAAAAATGAATGAAACAGTTTCTAGATATGTAAGAGGGTGTAGCATGTGTACTAAAAGCAAGCCCAACAATAAAAAACTAGGCTTGTACACTCCACTTCCAGTTCCTTCTCATCCTTGGGAAAGTGTTTTCATGGACTTTGTTCGGGGACTGCCTAAATCTAGAAAAGGTCATCACTATTTATATGTTATTGTGGATAGGTTAAACAAAATGTGTATCATAATACCCTGTAACAAACAAATTACTGTTGAACAAGCAACAAAGTTGTTCTTTTAGCATGTATGGGTTCATTTTGGATTACGCACTTCCATTGTATCTGATTGAGATTCCCAGTTTGTTGGGAAATTTTGGTCGAGTTTGTGCGAATTAATGGACACCAGACTGAAGAAGAGCACAACTTTTCATCTACAAACAGATGACCAAATAGAGGTGGTCAACAGGACAGTGATCCAGTTTCTCAGAGGCTATTGCAGCAAGCATCGTAAGTTTTGGGATGAATATTTGCATTATGTGTAACATGCTTACAACTGAGCTAAACATTCTTATACATAGAGATCTCCTTTTGAGACCTGTTTTGGTTTCACACCAAGGTCTCCCTTGGATTTTTTCTTTGGTAAAGACATAGTGGTTGATGGACACAGTGATGTGGACAAGGCAACCAAGTTCATTGATCAAATCCAAGAGATTCACTAGGAAATACAGGAACAACTAGAAAAGAGTCAAGCCAAGTATAAGGCATGGCATGATAAGCATCAGATTGAGCATAGTTTCCAAGTTGGTGATCAACTCTGGTTTTATATCAGCAAAGACATAATGTAAGGTGAAGGTAAGAAGTTGAAGCCAATAAGATATGGACCTTTCAAGATACTTGAGAAAATCGGTGAGAATGTTTTTCACCTTGATTTACCAGCTTACATGCACATCTATTCAGTAGTTAATGTATAAAGCTTGAGACTGTTTGAACCTTCATTGATTGAAGATCTCGAAGAGCAGAGTCAATTGCCTTCTATTGATGATCTGTTGCCTGAATATCTCAATGAATTGCAGGAAGATACAATTTTGGACAAGAAGGTGAGAACTACATGCAGAGGGGATGTTGAGTACCTCAAGATTGGACTCAAAGGTTCAAAACCAGGCAGTGCAAGATGGATATAAATTGGGCAAGTGAGGAATCTATATCCTCACTTGATTGATGCTTAAAAAAACCAACTTTTGGTCATCCAAAAGCTTTTTCAGTGGGAAGGTCGTGATCCAAATTGGATCCTAGAACACTCTCTAAGTTTTCATAAACACTTCAAAAATTATGCCAAAGGCTACAAATCTTGTGAAGATCAAACATATTGGAGGTATCCTCATTATAGTTGCAATTGGTGATTAGCGCGGAGCAACGAGGACCGTCGGTCAAGCGCGCAGACTGTCGGCCCATGGTAACATGCGTTATCGTAAATTAGCAAATCCATAGGTCATTTCAACAAATAGGGGTTATTTCCGATATGCGATTAGCGACAAGTCACTAATCGCATATCACAGGGAAAACCCCTCAAAGAGGGAAAGGCCGCAAGCACTTGGACCTGAAAAATCATAGAATTCAATGGATATCGTTTCGATTCCATCAGAAGCGGGGTCCCACAAAAACCGGTAGGATATTAGAAGGGTTTCGAGTGGTAAGTGGTTTCAACCAAGTCCCGCCCGATGCCATACAATGGTTGCCATCTGTCCGATGGAAGAGAGAGAAAACCGCTCACATCGGGTGGATAAACATCATGTTATTTGTCCGCCCGATATGGACAATGACCGTAGGATTTGGAGGCTCCAGATCAACGGCAGAGACGCATTCCGATGGATGACCATATTTGACGAGGTTAACAGCTAGAGTTGTATAGGATTTGAAGTCAGATGTGGACGATGCGTTGATAGAAGGTCATGTTTCTTGGGCATTCTTGGAGTTAACGGAAAAAATGATCACTTCAAACATGTCCAAGAAAACTGACACTCATTCGTTATGAAATAGGTGGCCACCTCCCTGTGAGGTGTTATGTAGTGACTGACTACGAAGAACAGAGGGATTCAAATGGACAGAGGTAGGGGAACTAGAAAGCCGAGAAGCGAAAGCGAACAGTAAGGAAGAAGATTGTCTTTAAAGCCACATGTTGACAGAGAGAGCAGTAGCAAGGGTAGCATCGAACCAAAAGCCGAGATGACCTGTAGAAGCAAGGGTAGCATTGAACCAGAGTCAAGATAGAGACAAAGAGAGTCAGAGAGTTTGTGTGCTTCAGAGAAGGCTTGAGAGGTTCAAACACACTCCTCTGTAATGCCTGTCATGTATGAGTCTTAGATTGGGCTCATACTACTGTGACTAGTAGAGGTCAAGAGTCAGTAAGGGGAGTCTGTGTACTCTAGAGACTTGGAGGATCCAATTACAGTCTTGCTGATTTATATCTATTATGTGGGACTCAAATTGAGCTCACTGTTGTAAAAACTCTGCTTGAAAACATAGTGAAGAGGCCACCATTGAAGGCTGAACCGGGAGACATAGCCCAGGAGTATTGGGTGAACTCCTTATTAAACTTTTTTTGTTTATATGTTTTCCTGTTATGTTTTCTTGAACTGCCTCATTTCCTGTGTATTTCGCAATATTATCGATCCGTTGCATAAAATAACATAGGCACATCCATGCACATGAGTCTGTAATACCTTATTAATTATCTTAGATCAATTTCAGATCAATGAAACTCTATCCAAATAACCCTGTATTCTTCTAATACACTTTCTTTCTGAAAATGAATAGAGGATTCTAACTTATCTTGATCAAAAACTATTTCTGTTAAACTGTTCTTTGATTTAGATCTGAATAAATTATGTTGAAACTTCAAATCAAACTGGACCTCATCGATTGATTTTACTCTTTCACAGAGGGACAATAATCTTTCTATGACGTTGTTGTGTGTTTCCTTTGCATGCTTCTTCTTCCTAAATAACTTTTCTGGACTATTCAAGACCTCAAGTGGATTAGGATATGGATGATGCCTATTATATACTCTTCTTGAAGCTAGATTTTCCTACAAAAAATTACTGTAGTTGGTTCTAGAATCACTAGTATATGGGTAAATATTCCACCTATTAGTCTCTAGTTTGTTGTCACCCTTAGGAACTAGATTTGACTTTAATAAAATATCATTGTAGGGAAATTTTCAACTCTACTCCTCAGAAACGATGCCAATATGTTAGCACTTTGAAATTCCTCTAGGCTGAGGAGAGGAACCCAAAGGTAACCACAAGCCACTTCGAAACTGGAATCCAGCCCTTTGATCTTTAGAGAGGGCTCTCTCTATAAGAATTTTCAATCACTTAAATGATTGGTTGTCTTAGTTTTTTAGGCTAGGTGTTATGATCAGAGAGGAATAAGATTTAACTATTTGATCATAGGGAAGAGGGAAAATTCTTTGGGAATAGAATCATGTTAGCGGATTGAATTTTCAGTTAGAGGATGAAGAGATGAATAATATTTTGATAGGGGTAAGGTAGGAAATCCTTATGGTGTTTTAATCAAATTCATTGTAGAGGGATCAACAGAGAAATGGTGGAATAATATCATCTAAAGCATCTGACTGAGGATGAATTCTAAATGTCATAATGGAAGGAAAACATAAAACATTTAGTAAGCTATGACAAAACACTTTAACAATGAATTCTAAAATAAATCCTTGTTAAACTAAACATGGAAACGTAACATTCAAGTATGATGATAACAAGAGACAAAACTTACAATACAGGAGAGCATGTCACCATTAGAAGCTGACACATGAATCCTTGTAAAAGCAAACCTCGATCTTCTTTATTCACTGAAAAATCGTTTTGAAATGAAAAGTACAAAGAACAACGTTTCTTTCTCTAACATTGAACAACCATTTTTTAATAAAAAATACATCATATATACATTAGTGACAATTATTTCCTTTCTTTAGGAACCAAATTCCCCAAAAATATTTCATCTTCTCTATATAGCAGTGAAATAAAACTGATTTCTAGAATCATGGAATTTGTTTTGACCAAAAGAATCTTCAACAAATTACATTAATTTCATGTAGAAAGATGGAGATGGAACCTATAATGTACTTCAAGACATTTTTAATCACCCAAAAAATTGGTTTGGTGAATTTTAGACTCGAAATGTGAAGTCAAATTGTTTAATGTGTGGAAACACAACACAGGTGCTATGTTACTCCATTCTTCAGCAGAAACGCAACAACAAAAGCACAACAAGTTGATGATTTGTCTACTTCTAACCATCTTCTGAGCCTCTGAATGAGTCATGCATATGAAAAATAACCTGGACATCATAAAATTCCCCTTGAAAATCCTATTTTCGTACTACAAACATTCCATCCCTAAAAAAAACACCTACATTAAAAGTATAGTGTGTGCGTGAAAGCGCAACAAAATTTTACCATCTTAATTTCTACTAGTAACATAGTTATCGATCAAACGAGAAAATTACGTAGTACCCTTTTTTTTGAGGTGGCGAAAATTCAGTCGATTTTGAAAAATGGTGATTCAGAATATACCTTTTTTTTGGAGCATATTTTTGGCAGTTATATTTTTTTTTATATATCAAGTATGAACATGTTTTTTAGATGTGGGTGATTTTCATGATGATTTTGAAAAGTGTTGATGCAACATGAAAATATTTTTTTAGAGGGCTTATTTTTGACACATTAATTTTTTTTATGTATCAAGTGTCAACGTTTTTTTTGTTAGTGATTTTAATCTTGATTTTGAAAAGTGTTGATGAGCATCAACCCTTTTTGTTTAGAGGGCTTATTTTTTACACTTTCAATTTTCTAATGTATTAAGTGTCGATAAATTTTTTAAAATGTTGATGATTTTCATGTCGGTAATAAAACATAAAAATAAAAAAATAAGAAAAAATTCTGACAAAAAATCAAATAACAATAAAATATTAATATATAAACAAAAAACACTAAAAAAAAAAAAATTGAAAAACAAATAACGAAAAGAAACAAAAAAAAGTAAAAATAGAATTTATATATAATAATATATATTATATATATAATAATGTAAAGAAAAAAAAATAAACCAAGCAAAAATCTAAAACCATTTTTTAAGTTAAAAAAAAACGTCATTAAATATAAAAAAAAAGCAAAATCAATTAAAAATTAAAATAAAATATTAAAATTAAATAATTTAAAGTAACAAAAAAATTAAAAACTGTTTTTTTTTTTAATTAAAATTATTAAATCTCTAAAATAAAGTTAAAAAAAAAATTAAACTTATTTTTTTAAATATGAAAAACATTAAAAAAAATAAAATAAAAAAATCTTCTCTCCCGACACCGCACCCTCTACCCCACCCCATCGTCGTTGTACCACCCTAGGGAAGTCGGCGACGATGCGACGGGTGCACGACGAATTGAGGCACCCCGAGCACAAGTCGGGCGACCCGGGTGGGTGCGCGTAGCCAGGCCCTGCACACACGACGGACTAAACGACCGGGCGGAGGCATGACCGGGCGAAGGCATGACCGGGCGAAGGCATGATTGGGCGGAGGCATGACTGGGCGGAGGCATGACCAGGCGAAGGCACACGATAGGCAGGCGCACACGGGCAGCATGCACGCCAGGCGGACTGTGACACGGGCGGACTGCGGTGCAGATGACTACGGGCAGACGAGCGAACTGGTTATGCAACAGAAGGCAACAAACGTTATGCGGACAACAAGTTATACGCCATGTATAGAAGTGCTGAACGTGGAGGAAGCCGACCCATAAGCGGATAGTATGGGGGTTGCGTGCGCTAGGATGGGGGCGTCGGCCGAGGGGCTTCGTCCACCCAACCCATGCACTACGCACCATATAAACATATGCTTGGACTTGGCATTCTATGAAGGAACTCATTCGATCATCTTCGCATCTCTTTTCTACGCACTAAGGAGAGTAGTGCGCATCATGAGCGCATAGCTCATGCGCACTTGGGGAAAGGCGCAGTTTGTCTCTCGGTTTGGTGGTGGGTTGTATGAGTTGTGACAAGGTCGGTGTGCAAAATTGTGCAGATTTATATTGAGCGTCCTTGTGGCCGTATGGTGGCACCCGCTCACATGTAAAAGGTGCAGATTCTCATGTATATGTAAATTTGACTAAGTGTTGGCTTGATCTTGCAAGCACACTAGTCTGTTGTATTATTGAAATTCTGATATAATATATATTGTCGGGCAAACTGTTCGGGAGTTGCCCCTCCCCTTTATATCATGCAATTGTTGTTTTATATTGCTGTTGATAATGATTAAGTATGGGCCATCATTGATATAAAGGATTAATGATTTTTACCTAGTTGCGAAACACAAAATAAGTATTGGTTCTGAATTAGGCGTAGTCCTCACACTTGATTATTGTTAAAAAGAAAAAGTGGGGTGGTGCCGCACACCGTCGGCACGGTTGAAAGACTACTGTAGGCCTGTGGGGGCCTGACAGGTGGTATCAGAGCATACACACCGAAGTATAGGTGGAATCAGACGTTATTGAACATCGTGAATAATTTCAGGTGTTGAAGCTTATGAGGAAGAAACAACGGGTACTTGCAGGTGAAGGAAGTGGTCTCACACTCAAGTGAAACAAAGGTTGGTTCATTATGCAGGGACCGGGCAATAGACTAAAAGGTAGGATGGAAGGAACACCTACGAAAGGTGAGTCTAGCCATGGACCAGGTGAAGTCTTGAGGTATGAAGTATTGGAACAGATGAAGCGATGGAGTTCTGATTGGGTTGCTATGAAGGCTGAAAGCTTGAAATTTCGGGAAGAATGTGCAAACCTAAGAAGAGAACTTGAAGAGCTCAAGAGCCAATGCAGAAGTACGGCAGGTGATGAACTCAAGGAATTTGACAAGGAGATCCAACGAAGTACTCTTGGACTTCAAGAGCTCTTTGATGAAAGAGCCAGGTTAAGGAAGGAAAGTGCCAAGTTGGAGGCCGAAGTCAAGCTGGTTGAAGAAAAGATAAGAGAGAAGCTTCTCGGGAAGAAGATCATTGTGATTGATCAAGAGGAGCTTGATTACATTGACAGGCTGGGGGCTTGCTACCGTGACAAACCGGAGGACGTACGGGAGCTGAGTTCTATGAGAGTAGTTGATAGACACTTGGTTGGTGCACTTGAGCAAAGGTCGATGAAGGACAAGTTTGAGGAAGTTCAAGCTAGACCAGGATCGGGTTGCCTTGGTAAGCCAAGCAAGGAGGTGAAGTACCTTAAGAAGGAAGTCAAGTTGGAGCATGAACCAATTGACACCTCTGAGGCCGAATTCTTGAATAAGGTTGCTGATATAAGACATAAGACAAAGTGGACAGAAGGAGGTAATGCCTTGAAGCTGCATTTTGTGCAGGTGACCGTGATGGGAAAGATATTTGTAGCTTTGGTTGATACAAGGGCTACACATAGCTTCTTGAGCAAAAAGGCAGCAAAGTCTTTTGGGAAGAAAGCAAAGATGGAGAGGGAATTGAGTGCTTTCAAAGCAGTCAACTCTTCCATGAATGTTGTTTATGGTGTTATGAAGAACACTCAAGTGAAAGTAGGATCGTGGTTTGGGAAGTTGGATTTGAGAGTTGTGGACATGGATGATCACTCTATGGTGTTGGGGCAGGACTTCATGAGGCTTGCACAAGCTGTACCGATGGTGGACCGTGACATACTCTTCATTACAACCAAAGGGAAGACCATGATGGTACCGATGAATAGAAGGAGTTGCTTGGGGTATAGGCCAAGGATGAATTCTATGACTTTGTATCCCAAAGATCCAAATGTAAAGCATGAGGATGTGGAGCAAAGAGGACTTGGGAGTATGACTCAAACAATGAAGGAAGGGAGGTTGATTGACTTCATTGCTAGAGCTAGAAAGAATGAGGTGAGTGGGAAGGAAGACTCACAACCCTTGAGACACTTGACAGAGACATCATCTACTGAGGATCTTCACAATGGGGTTGCAAAAGAATGGAGTCCTAGTACTACTTCAAAGGCAGTGGTTGATGAGGATTACAAGGGTAGAGATCCTGTTGGCATAGTGGACTTTTGCAGGTATGCCATGGGCATATATGACTTTCAGTTGACGAAGGACAAACTCAAGGAGATTGGGTGTACATGTGAAGAGGTTGGAGCTGTGCATACATACTTGAGGACACAACACCAATCCAATACATGGGTGGATGAGAGTCAGGGAGGAAACTTCCTGGCCCTCCTTTCTCTATAGATGACCTTGGAAATAGGTTGGTGTGGAGGCCTTGGTAGGGAGGAACCACATCAAATCTACAAGGGGACTTGAAAGGAGGCTTCTTTATGACAGATTGCAGCTTGGATGTAGATGGCCAGATGTTGGGATGAGGTCTACATTGGTTGGGAATCATGGACAACTAGTGTCATTGACATCAGGTTGGAGTTATGGAGCATGACAGTTATGTAGAGACATTTTGTGGGAGCATGAGTAGAGATGTCACTCATGACACTCTATGGGTATATGTCGAAGCAGAGGATGTTGTGCAGATGCTGTTGTGACCTTAGAGAGATATGAGCTAATGGAGAGGTTGTACACTCTGGTGCAACTAAACCATGGCTTGACCATGTTGCAGATGAGTGGGGACTACTTCATGAACCTGAGCATGGGAGATTCTTGGATGAGTCCGAGATGTAGCAGAAGTCAAGGGAAAGATTGATGGTGACATAAGGATGTGCATTCCTATGGTTTGGGCTTATAGTTGGACTAGCTACCCAACTAGTTTGAGGCATGGGGGGATCCAATGTGCAGAGGTGTGTCCGAGTCAGGCTGGACCAGGGAGAGAGAATACATGGAGGAACTCACAAGGACTGATGGAGGAAGGTGTTTTCTTAAAGCACTAGACTTGACACTTGATGGAGAAGTATTCTCTTTTGGGAACTTGATGATTGATGACATGATGGAGGACACATTGTTGCAGTGGACATGTAGCTTGGTATTGAAAGGATCAGCCTTTCATGGTGGATGGCAGCATGGAGACATTGTAGCAGTTGGTCGATGGTCATGGACATCAATGACTTGGTGGCAATTAGTCACTTGGAGGAGACATGACGGACGCTTGGAGCTGGGATGTTTTCGAGGACGACAACGACTTCAGGTGGAGGAGGATGTACCACCCTAAGGAAGTCGGCGACGATGCGATGGGTGCACGACGAGTTGAGGCACCCCGAGCACGCGTCGGGCGACCCGGGTGGGCGCGCACGGTTAGTTGACGACCGGGCGGGTAAGCGTAGGCGGGCGCGCACGATGAGGTAAATGACCGGGTGGAGTAAAACGATAGACAGCGCACGATGGATTGGCGACCGGGCGGGTGCGCGTAGGCAGGCGCGCGCGCACGACGAACTAAATGACCGGGCGAAGGCATGACCGGGCAAAGGCATGACCGGGCGAAGGCATGACCTGGCGGAGGCATGACCAGGCGGAGGCATGACCGGGCGAAGGCGCACGATAGGCAGGCGCACATGGGCAGCATGCACGCCGGGCGGACTGCGACACGGGCAGACTGCGGTGTAGGCGGACTGCATTGCAGATGACTATGGGCAGACGAGCGAACTGGTTATGCGACAGAAGGCGACAAACATTATGCGAACAGCAAGTTATACGCCATGTATAGAAGCGCTGAACGTGGAGGAAGCCGACCCATAAGCGGATAGTATGGGGGTTGCGTGTGCTAGGATGGGGGCGTCGGCCGAGAGGCTTCGCCCACCCAACCCACACACTACGCACCATATAAACATACGCTTGGACTTGGCATTCGAACAAGGAACTCATTCGATCATCTTCGCATCTCTTTTCTATGCACTAAGGAGAGTAGTGCGCAGTATGAGTGCATAGCTCATGCGCACTTGGGGAAAGGCGCAGTTTGTCTCTCGGTTTGGTGGTGGGTTGTACGAGTTGTGACAAGGTCGGGTGTGCAGAATTGTGCAGATTTATATTGAGCGTCTTGGTGGCCGTATGGTGGCACCCGTTCACATGTAAAAGGTGCAGATTCTCATGTATATGTAAATTTGACTAAGTGTTGGCTTGATCTTGCAAGCACACTAGTCTGTTGTATTATTGAAATTCTGATATAATATATATTTTCGGGCAGACTGTTCGGGAGTGGCCCCTCCCCTTTATATCGTGCAATTGTTGTTGATAATGATTAAGTATGGGTCATCATTGATATAAAGGATTAATGCTTTTTACTTAGTTGCGAAACACAAACCAAGTACCGGCTGTGAATTAGGCATAGTCCTCACACTTGAGTATTGTTAAAAATAAAAAGTGGGGTGGTGCCGCACACCGCCAGCACGGTTGAAAGACTACCGTAGGCTTGTGGGGGCGTGACAGTCGTCCTCCCTCGCTCACCCTCCCAACCCAACCCCAGCCCTG